>JASCZW010006331.1:0-99871 GCA_034211315.2 Aedes japonicus | reverse complement strand
AGGGATTAAATAACAATGTATTAGCTTTGTTTGTCATAGTTCTATTTTATTGAATTTTCTCCCTCAAGCTGAATGCTCGTACATTTCTCTAACACTGCTCACGAGATCTTGGGCGTAGCTTTGTCCATCTTCCTTACACAATTTCTCTCAGTTTTTCTTCAAAACTTCATCGGTTTTGAATGTTTTTCCGCTTTTCTTCAACTTCTTCTTCATTATCGCCCAAAACTTTTCGATCGGAAGAACTTCTGGTGTATTTAGCGGGTTCCCCTCCTTCGGGACCACATTAACGCCCTTCGCTTCGTACCAATCCATTACAGGCTTGGCGTAATGGCACGAAGCGAGATCCGGCCAGAACAGCGTGGGACCACGGTGAGAGCGAAGGAAGGGCAGCAAGCGCTTCGGCAAGCATTCTTCTCGATAAATCTGCCCGTTTATGGTGCCGGTTGTAACGAACGGCTTGCACTCGCAGATCACCTGCCACAACAGGTACTTTTCCCGAATTTGTCCATCTTTCTCTTCCGAACTTTTCCGGAACGAACTTTTCCGAACCTTCATGCGGGACGTACCGACAAAAAACTCGAGGCCGGAAATTTTTTGGTGTCCGCCTTGATACATGTCTCGTCGTCCATTGACCAGCCCCTCACGGTACAGCTTCTGGCACGCGATTTGGCCACCGTGTTTTGCTTGTCAGTCCGGTTTGGCACCTTCCTCACCTTAAAAACACGTAGCCCAGTCCGCTTCACGGTCTGCTGGACGAACCACTTCTGACGAATTGACCTTTTTAGCCACGTCTCGGGTGGAAAGATTCGGGTTATTCTTAAAGTACTGCCTTATCTTCTGCGCCTTCTCTGCGTATTCCGTTTTCTGGAACATCTTCACAACGCGGCACACGGTGAAATGGTGGATTCCAAGCCTTTTGCCGATCCATCTGTGCGACTGACCAGGATTATCGATCACCGCGCCCAAGATTTGCTGGCATAGCTCTTTTGTTTCTGAATGCATCTTTAAAACTTCTTGACAGATTGCGATACAATTTTGCACATGAACATAACACTCTAAACTAGTATTACCAAAAATTTCATTAATTTTCACCCACGCGATAAAAAGTTACACCCAAAACAAAGTGTCGCATTTTTTCGAGTCCAATCTTTATTCCAGTTGAGGAAATCATTCGGATGGACATTCTCTTAGACTTTCCTGGACATAAGATTCTCATTTTATAAATCGGATATTTATAAAAATGTGGATGGATATTTATATATCAGTAATCAAATTCAAAAATGTTTTTTGTGTAATAATCACGGTTGTTTTTGTGAAACATGAAATTGTCTGCGTTACTAAACACAGATAAAAAAGAAACATTGAATTTTCTGCGTTTCTAATGCACATAAAGGGAATGCTAGATTTGCCAGGAATAATGGGATATTTCATGTAAATTTAAGCCAGATAACGCTGCAATCCAGCCTGTTGTATGAAAGATTGTCAATATTGTTGTATGGCACATGAAAAGTTGCAAACAATTTCGTTGTTTACGCCTCCCCTTTGGCATGGATCGAAACGTGAAAGGATATTTTACACGCTTGTTAAAATTAATTATTTTTTCTGTGAATGCAATAAAGGGAATGCTAGATTTGGCAGAAATAAACGGAATATTTCAAGTAAATTTAAGCCAGATTACGCCCGAATCAAATTGCAACCAATTCCATTGTTTACGCTTCAGCTGGTTTGGAATTGAACGAGGGGAAATCCACCTGATAACATTCATTATTTTTTCTTGGTATTGAAGGACTGAATGTATTAATCCTGTTCAGGCCCCTTTTTATTTTTTATTTTCTCTTCGCATATTTCCTCACTGTCGTATACCAGGCATCAGCGCCTGAGTGTATAGCGTAAAATTTCTCCTCATTTAATTCCAAGCCAAAGGAGGCGTGAACGAGGAAATTGTCATGATTTTTTTATGCGCCATACAACAATGTTTGGAATCTTTCATACAACAGGCTAGATTCAGGCGATGTCTGGCTTAAATTTACATGAAATATCCCATTATTTTCTGCCAAATCTAGCATTCCTCATGTGCATTAGAAACCGTAGAAAACTCAATGTTTCTTTCAATCTGTGTATGTTTAGCACTATTCTTAAAATATATCAATAACCTGCAAGCCTGTTGTCTATGCAGCATTCCAATGCACAGATACAATGCATTTTCATAATCATAGAGCTGATTTTCAAGTGCTAAGATGTCACCATCATCATGTCTAAGAATGTTTACGCTTAGCACGAGTTATATTCTTCCGTATGTTACACACACAATCCCATACATTATATGGACCAGGTTGTGATATACAAGACGATCAATTTACGTGTTATGGCGATGTGTGTTTGTGTGTATGAGTGTGTGATCGTATGACTTTGTGTCGGTGCATCCTTTTCTATTTTTAGAAAGTGAGTAATGGCGCTATAAACAGAAGTCATAAAAGGCTACACTGAACCCAATCATCTCTTGATCGTCTGCAGAGTAAATCGATTGCGCCCTTTAAACGAAAAGCATTCGGAAATCGGATAATCGGATGGTTAAATTTGTATGACGATCGTCCATGTTTTGTATGACGATCAAACAATTTCAATAGGATGTTTGTTCTAAAATCCGTGTAAAGGAGGGAACGGTCAAAACTTGGTTTACTTAAATATGACTTAGTTTTATTAATCGTACATTTAAAAACTTGAACACCCTCATTTTGTAGGTGTATGCGTAAGAAATGTTGACTTTATTTTGTTTTATTATTTACTATTTTGTTTTTCCAAATTTTCTATCCAGTCAAAATGACGTCGAAGCAAGAAGAGTAGCGTATCAAAAATTCTCACATGCCTAAGCAAAATCCAATGTATTCCCACGCCGCCTTAGCAAAATCACCTAATATTGCCAAACAATTCATGACGAATGTTATAAAAGTGCCCTGAGAACGTCTGAAAACTGGCAGGAAGCCAGAATCAAGAAGAAACCGAAACCAGGAAGCCGCAGCGACCGGAAGAATAGTGGCCAGCATTTTCAAATGCAATCCCAACCTTTCCATCAGAGATATCGGAAACAAATTGGGAAAGTCCCACAACAAAGCAAAGGGTCTTCTTCGACCGGGCCGATCTTCTTCGACCGAGCCGAACGGCAATATATAAGGTTACACTGACTCTAAATCGAGATGACAAGCAAAACACGACAGACAAAGGGAAGATCGCGTAAGTTTGATTACGTCGTAATGGACGATGAAACATACGTCAAGGCTGATTTTAATCAGCTCCTAGGTCTAGAGTTTCTGTACGATTACCGGAAAAAGAAAGGTTCATGGTAAGTTGAGGCTGTAAAGAAATTTCAAAGTTCCGAAAAATACTTGGTTTGGCAGGCGATGTGCACCTCTGTGGGCTAAACAGTGAAAGACAATGACAATTGGCACTGTCAACCAGGATATTTATGTAAAAGAATGTTTGCAAAAACGCTTATTGCCTTTTTTTTAATGAAACCAGACCTCGCTTCTTGCTACTACGGAAAATGGCTCAGGAATGATATACCGCCAATAGTGGGCAAATTGTACCCAAGGAGAAAAACCCTCCAAACTTTCCAGAAATGCACCCAATTTAAAAATATTGGGCAATCGTAAAGAGAAATCTCAAGAGAACTAAAATAAAACAGTAGGAAGTGAAAAGAAGTTAAAGGCAAATTGACGTTCAGCTTATCAATGTGGATATAACAGCGGTACAAAACATGATGAAATGTGTAAAGCCCGAACGTTTGCATTTTGGAAAATCGGAAGCGTAATCTCGATAATCTTTCCTGTGTTCTGTAGACGATGAACTTCAAAAAGCAAATAAAGATTGACCATTTATGTAATAAACTAATCAATGTGCACTTAATCGTGTTTGACCAATTTTTGACCGTTCCACCTTTTACATCATTAGCGATTTAGGAATGTTTGGATAAGATTAAGGGACATTAAATGTTTGCATACATTTTACTCCCACCACCATTTACGATGGATTGCTGCGGAAGCTCAAAAATTCGACGAGACAGGAGACATGTCTCCATTTCATTTCATGTCCGAGGTGAACAGGTCAAATAGAAGCGGACCTAGTTTATTTATCCTCATCAGAAGGATGGGGAGATTGTATCGTTTTAGCTTGCACACCAGGCCATAATGTCACACGTTATCAAAGGCCTTTTCGAAATCGAGAAGTGCCATGGCAGATGATTTTCATGCAGACTTGTTCCGCCATAGGGTGATTCGGATCAGTTGGTGAATTCTTGGAAGGCAGAATGTTGTTCGTCGAGCAGGATGTTGAGCTCGTTGGCAGATGTAGAAGCCGAGAGTAGATTGCTTCTCAAACAACTCTGATAATCCTGAGAGAAGGGTGATTGGTTTGTAGCTGCTGGGAGAGGAAGAATCTTTCCCAGGATTTTCGGACGAGGATGACTTTGTCTGACTTCCACATACGACCCTAGCACCACATTTGTTGCAAATCAGTCGAAATAACTTTAAAAGGACTCCAATTAGTCACAATCAAGTTGCTGCAACCAAATATGACAGTTTTGTGTTGTTTGTGGAAGGGAAGTAACCAAGCCTCAGGTATTAGTTAAAGATGACGTCAGAATGATGAAGGTTAGAGTAGAACTAGAGGTCCCCTTGCTTGAGATCCAAGTTTAGAATGTTGTAGAAACCTGGGGCTTCAAGTTCTTTGAGGTTTTCGCATACCCTAGTAGCAACACATGTTGCCATTCGGTTGAGATAACATAAATATGACTTGCTAAGTCGCAATCAAGTTACTACAACTAATTATGACCGTAGTTTGCTACTTGGGTAGGTCCTCCGAGAAATCGTTGGGACTTACATCGATGTTGTTCGTAAGCTCGCTAACGGCAGCTTCGTGCGGAATGACGATGTTTTGTCCGAACTTGTGGGGAGCTGGCAGTCCCTATAGCACACTTGTTGCAATTCGGTAGGATAACTTCAATGTGACTCAATTAGGCTACACTCAAGTTGCTGCAACTAACTTTTACGGTTTGGTGTTGCTTGATGTGTTGACCGATCTCTTGTCAGCAGTTTTCAAGCGATCCTCAGAGCTATTGTTGTTTAGGTGGAATGGGCCTTGGCTTAGCATCTTTTTTATTAGATGTCTGTAGCAGTACACTAACTTTTTAAGGCAGGCTGACCATTTCTCATGGTATTGACTTCGGGCGGCGTTGTGCAATCTGACTGTCTTAGTGGGACTTTCAATAGGTACAGAGGCTGTCAAATTAATCAATCGCTGTGATATGTTGCTCCCGGGCTTGGGAGATCGCCTTCTCGATGATCTGCAGTTGCCGATCGATTTCGTTAGCACGACTCGAGCGCACTTCGAAATCGACGCTGTCGTGGACGTGCTGGCGCAATGGCAACTCCGCTTGGTGATCCGATGCTGGTTGACCGAGAAGCCAATAGGCCGCGGTGATAGTGATACGGCCGACGGCAGATTCGACCTCAACTCCGATGGCTTCGATAGACTGCGGCTGGAAGCGCGGAAGGAGATGGCTCCTCAAGAAATACCCTAAGATAATTGGAGGTCAATGTCCCCAATGTAGACTTGATTTCGGATCATATTTGGGTCGATAAAGGATCAAATGTCGGGTCAGAAGTCCCACTTTTTCTTCATGTCTTCCTTAGAGTTGACCTCCTTGGAATGCTTCCGTAGTGCCTGCTTCATAATAGCCTGCCCAATATTTTTCGATGGGAGTGGGGGGTAATCTCTTTGGGTATGAAAGTGGCCCCGCTGAGCTAGATCCGGTCAGAAGATCGTACTGGGACCGCTCGTGCTTGCCAAATTATGTATTTATTGGCAATCTTTGAAAGTGTCAGCTTCCTTACTGCCTCCGGAACATCATAATTGTGCTGGGTGGGGAAGAACAGTAGCCCCGGAAGCTGCCGGAAGTCCGCCTTGACGTAACTCATCATTCGTGATGAGGCACAAATCTTCGTCAGCATCTGGCTCCGTGACTTCCACCGTGTTTTGCCGTTTGTCACAATTTGGAGCCTTATGCACTTTGTACGTATGCAGTCCTCGGTTCTTGGATCTCTGAACAAAAGACTTGGACTTATAACCCACCCCAGACCGAGCTGAAAACTCAGCCGTCTCCAGCATGACTTTGTAGCTGCACCTTCACTGACTGCACTAAAAATGGACCCAAATTCAGTGACATGTGATCATCGAGAGTATTGTTTGTTTAACACAGACTTAACCCGACCCATTCCAGTATTTTTCATCCAATCATTGAAAATAATTCCTCCCTGAAGATTAACTCCCACCTCCTTACAGTTCGTTTGATCACGTTTGGGCTACATTTCACTTCTCCAACGCTCAACAATTGACCAGACGAAGGTACTTTAGGTAGGTTTAACAGGCTCACAGGAATTTGAAATTTCCGTCTCGTTTACAAAGTTCGCCTCGTGTCTACACTTCTCCTACTTTTGTTTTGTTTTGTTAACCCGCGAAGAATCGCTCGAAAACCGGTTTCCAGCAGATCGCAGCAACCGACGCCTTACTGCCAATCTCATCATCGCCGTTTGACTGCCATACGCACTCATAACCCAATCACCATCGTGGCGAAATCAGTGGCTGGATATGATGCCACACCAGAGCGACCACCGAAACAAACGTTCTCATGGTGGATTGAAAAAAAAAAATGGCGTGGAATGACAAGAATATTTCCTTCTCTTCGTTTTAAGCACCTGCAGTTCCCGGTTTTTCTCGGGAATCTCATTAAGTTTGGAAGCTTGTTTTGATTGGCGATGACACGGAACAAACACAGGGGAAACAAGGAGGTGTTCTGGCTCAGTAAGAGCCGAAACACAAATCTTCATCCACCAACCTACGGGGAGTATGACTTCGGACTAAGCCCATTGACGTCAGCTGTTAAAGTAGAATTTTTGATTGGCCGATTCAGGTTTGCTAAGGGAGAAAGGACACCGCGAAGGTCGAATGGTGATACGGCAAGTTTGAATTCGTTACGGGTCGGCATTTGGTAGGGTAGGGTGTTTTCGATCTTAGTTTATCATAAATTTATCATAATTTATAACAGTTAACCATTGACTTTGTATTTGAGCAGTTTAAATTACCATAATTTGTAATATCTGATTACACCAAAGTTTATTTGGGAGCTATGAGCACACTTTGATTGTTTAAAGATGCGATGAGGTAAACATTCATTTTGAAATCTGATGATCCAACCTTAACTATTTAAAATTTCTATAAAAGTTAGAGCAAATGACTACTTTCACAGATAAAAACAAACTCTTTGTGAGGTCCTTACGCAAGAAGACAGGACTCAATCTAGATAAATTTTAATAATTTGAAACTGAACTCTACAATAAACCATACAGATGAAAAAGGGAACTCAAAAGCAAAACTTAAATACATGAATTTAAATTGAAGTTTCATTCAATTGTTTGGGAGACTGATTTGGACATAATTTTCAATTGTTTGAGTCATTTAACAATAAACATCAAACGGAATCTTTCGAACATCACACAAAGTCACTCGAAGCTTCCAAGTATTTAGGACCCGTTATTCTGCAAATCATTTAGCATATTAAAGCACTCCTGTGCGGAGCTTCCGCTACGATACGACTTATTGCGTCGTTATCCATTTAGAAGCGACACCGAACTGAAAGAGGACACGAACCGCATTCGAATCCCCGAACACGTGTGCCCGATATGACATGAATAATCAATGAGGACAAATTTGAAAACAATCTCCCGGCGCGAACGGACCAATGGTCATTCGTCAAACGGAATGGAAGTCAACTCCAATTAAATTTTTTCGATGTTTTGCTGCGCTGAGTGAACCGTGTTGGACCGTCCTGCAGTGGCTAGTGGCTTGCGCGTACTTGTTGCCGACACTTGTCAATCGAAACAAAAAAAAGAAAGGGATAAACATTCCGTTGACATGCTTCCGCATGGCCATGGGGCAGGCGTAACTCGGTGACATAGTTTTCACTTTTGTTTCCCCTCACAGAGTGAGTGAGTGACAGCCCGAAATGGTTTAATGAAAAGTTTGATTGCTTGTTCACCAAAGCAAGGCGTCCATATCAGCTTGACATTCTTTGTCCGGATCCCGACAAAGGTGAAAAGTTTACCATCGATCTATCGACTGCTGGTCGAACTCACAACTCGTACAATGCGAATCAGTATGAAGCTGAAATCGAAACGACGACGAGCGGAGAAAAGAAGAAAGTTTTTATTTGTTTTCGAAATGTGACCCGACACTACTAGCCGCATGTGTATGGTAGGTTAGAGTGCTTCCATTTTCCGTCAGCAGCACCACTCTGACTGACACTGAACGGATACGGTTTGTTTCTCGTTCGATATATGTCGTCTGGTTTCCGATATGGAATTGTGTTACTCAGCTCTTTGCGTAGTCGAGTTTTTCCTTTCAATAAAACATTCTGAAAGGAAAAGCAATACAAATGTCAGGACAACCTCAGCGTTGTTGTTTTTTCGTATTCGTACGCCAAAGTCACAAGTTCAAGAGTTCAACCATTGGACAAATCTCGGTAGACATAAGAGAATTGTATTTGAGGATGAGATTAACTTTCTGTATAAGTTAAGATAAACGCATGCGATCATTGAGTGAACCTCAAGAGCAAAATTTTGAAAGGACATAAACACTTTTTTGCAAACAAACAAGCCAGATCCGTTTTGAACTAACTGGCAGGCGCCCATCCGACGGACGAAATAAATAAAAAATGGTATTCGAATGATGTGCTACATTGGTATTTGTGAAAAAAATAATATTATTATTATGAAGTAAAAACTGTCGAATGCGGTGTATTTTTCGAAGAGTGTGTATTTGTAGATAATAATATTTTTTTTGAACCGACCTCCCGGCCAAGCACACGCAGTCTTCTTCTTGAACATCCTTTGGAGCTTCTTGTCGCTCAGGGTCGTCGGCCGTCCGGACCCGGGCTTTCTTTCGATGCTCTGATTGTTGTCTAATAGTGCCAAGATGTTCTAGATGTCGGAACTGGCGTATCCGGCGTCTACAAAGTGCTGTATTATGTTCGTTTTTGATGCGACGGGGTGCCGTTCTTTGAACGCACACACTTCTGAACGGAGTTGCTTCAATGTTTTTGCCATCACGGTTAGAGTTCGACTGAAAAAGCTGTCAAATTTTGTCTGCTGACTCATGGGTTATTATGATTGGTGCAGCATGGGTAGTTTCGTCAGTGCCGGTGAAGGTAAACCCATGAAAAATCGGCAATTTTTGTCCATTTTTTCAATGCTAACGTTAGCACATGAATTCTGATTGGAAACCATCCACAAAGGCTTGAAATGCTCCGATATTATCAAAACTAATGAGTTATTTGCTTTAATTGAGTTATCAGAAAAAAATTAGATTTGCTAAGTTTCATCAAACATAGACACATGAAAATTATCATCTGTGTTCGGTGATTTTTTTTCCATTTTTTGTTTGATGAAAATTAGAGAAAAATTTATTGGTACGAACCTAAAGACTGTTCCAGAAATTATAGGCATAACTTACATCAATGGTCATTTTGAATTAAATGAACAAAACTTCACGTCTACGTTTTTTTTACACATTTGTGTACGTCATAGCATCAAAAAAATTAGAGGTGGGTTATATAAGGGATACAACCGCGAGGTTCACGTAGGACCGTGTTGGTGTATAAGTAATAATGGTATCATTTTATTTATACATATCATAACACATATGGTTGGCTGATATTAAAATGTTTTTATTATTTTGCTCGACCAGTCCCTTCTTATGAAATTTTCTACAAACCGAACCATTGCTCTTCGGCTCAGTTTAATGAAAAAGAAGTTCGGGTTCAGTGAAAAATCTCTGTAGAATTTACCACTCTTGACTCAATCGATCCAAAGTGTAGTATTCTTGATAATATGCAAAGGTTGTTCAGGATGAATCACGAACATTTCACATAAACTCTTACTCTTTTATTGCAAAATTAAATTGGCCGACCTAAAAAAGACAATGGTTATGATACGCCAAAGAAATTAGTTCATATTTTCGGGTTATCTGACTAGGAGAACACCATAATGTGCTGTATTTAATCTGGATAGTAGTTTATTAAACTTCTCGTCGCTGTGAATGACCGATGGCAAGATATGGGGATGATTTTATTCATCTAGCTTCGGAAGTGGGTGTATCAATTTTTACGACCCTCAGCAATAGGTCAAGTGAGGACACTTGAACAGCTATGCTGCGCTTCTTTCTGGTTTGTAGATGCGGAAGCGCAGGCGATAGTTTTCCAGCCAGACGCGCAATCGCAAGAAAATAATTGAATCTTTAGAAAAGCCTAGCAACAATTTCCGTAACGAGAGAGCGAAAAGCAGAATCATACGTGGTGCTCAATTGAACATGAATATCCTAATGAAATAATTTTGGTTCAAGAAAGAAGAGAGGCACGAGAATGCAGTACAAAGCAAATTTTACAGGACGGGAAGGGCTTCAGTTATAAAACCAGACACCGGCAACAAAGCAAACTAATTTTACAGCTGAGGTGTGTGGCTACTGCTGTACTCATATGGAAAGAAACGAATTGAAGAAAAAAAAAGAAGACAATTTGAACCATTTGTTACCAGTTTTTGAGGACCTTTACTTTTTTACTTTGAGTTTCATTTTAAAGTAAAAAAATTAGCTACTTATACTAATAGTACTTAATTAATATTTCTATGCAAAACATTTGTGAGTTATTCTGATCAAATGGCGTATAAATGAAGTCATTCTATTGAGTTAAACGAGAGTCATAAGCGTTCAAAACCTTTCACTTTTGCGTAACGCTCTCATTTTTCAAAATTTTGAAATTACACCCGGTATAGAAAAGAGAAACGTAGTCCTACGTTAAAATCATGGTCTTATTATGATTTCCTAGAATATATAGACTACAAAGACGGAATTGAGGTATACTATACTATACCTCTCAAATGTCTTGATCGTGATGTGATATTAATTTTGTAAAGCCGAGAAACTCCATTTAACACCGATTGCGTAAAATCAGAGGGCTTAAATGAATACTATAAACCATGTTTAGTGTGAATACTATTTCCTGGGATTGTTCAAAACGAGGCTAGTGACAATTTACCACACACACAAATCCACAATTACCAATTGGATAAAGCTTTACGAAGTGGACGGATTCTATTCTCGTCGAAGCTTCGAAAGGGATGCTAATAAATTCGCTCCCGAGAAGCGACAATGATTGATAGATTTATATCTTCAAAACTCCGCACTTTACCTTCGTGAATCTAAAAAACGGTTTCAGAAGGAGTTTATGATAACAATAACTATTTCATCTATTTGGCAATGAAATGTTTTGAACCTCGTGCGATTAATATTAAAGAAAGTGATATAAAGGGTGTTCCGATCAAAATTTGGTCAAACAGTACTTTGTGTGAGTCGATCAAAGTTTTTATTAATAAGTCAAATTCTTTTTCTTTTTCAAGTTCAGTTAAAACAGAATATAGGAGAAATATTCAGCTAAGCTTCCTTTTTACCGAATGTGAATTGCCGGGTCTTTCGTTTAACACTTGCCTTAAGATTTTGTACAGCCTCCTTGTCCACTTTATTCGCCGCAGAACGCCAGTTTGCCTTGAATTTTTTCTAGCTGATAACAGCTTTTTGAGTCTTCTTAAGGTTCCGTTTGACGATGGCCCAATATTGTTCGATTGGACGGAGCTCTGGCGTGTTGGGAGGGCTTTTGTCATTGGGCACCACTTGAACGTTATTGGCCAAATCCGGCCAAAACAGAATGGAACAAATGTATCGCTTCAGGAAAGGCAGTAGATGTTTTTGTAGGCACTTGCTCAGATAAATTTCCTGGTTGACGGCTCCGTTCGCAATGTCAACGTTGCTGTTTAAGCCACAGGTACAGATGGCCTGCCACACCTGATACTTCGTCACGAACTTTGAAAGTTTGATGTGCTTGAAAATATATGTCAGCTTTCCCCGTCCGATTGCCGTATAAAATTCCTGTTCAGGAAACTGTTTAAAGTTTGCCTTGACGTAAGTTTCATCGTCCTGTACCACGCAATCTTTCGCGATCGTGCTTTGGCCGACGTTTCAGTTTATCGTCGCAATTTGAACTCACCATTTTCTTGTAAGTCAATAGTTCGAAACAGCGGGCAACTGTTTTTGACGTCGCTGTGGCCTCCGGCTTTCGATTTCCACCCTATCCAGCTTCCCTGGCTGTCGACAAACGTTCACCGAACACTTTTTAAACGTTGGTAACAGTTGATTTAGCCACATTCAACAATTTCGCCAATTTAACGTGAGAGAAGTTTGGATTTTCGCCATGCATGTGCAAAATTTTGATGCGTTGCTTCTCTTCTTTCGACGACATTTTGATAACTGAAGTGCAAATTTGAAAATCAAAATAGAGACACGATGCTACAGTCACACAGCTTCAAAATCAGGGATGTGCACAGTTTTTTAATGCACGATGAAAGGAAATGCGTCAAGTTTAAGCCGACCAAATTGTGTTGGATACTTTTACCATCATATTAACAGCTTAGCTGGTATACCTTTATTCCAGAGGCTGCTTGAATTTGCTTGCTGATTGATGCTCACATCAGAAGACTCATTTTCAAAATGAAGTTGAATAACCTAGAATAACCTTTCAACCAAATCTTTGTTTTAGCTTGGAGCTTCGGGCCTCGATTAACATAGATCGTTTTTATGAACTACCAACTGACTGACAGTTTTGCCTCTATATATCCTTTACTCCAGGAAGTTCTTGGAAAACTTAGAACATCTATTGATTGTATTGATTGAAAACCACACTTTTTTTACTGTAAATTTCGTACATGTTTGGAAATGTTTAAAACCTTGAGTCAATTTAACTAATTTAAATCGGTTAAAATGCTTTACTATTACCAAATCGCGACAGAATCAACTATCAAAAAATGTATTCAACTAAGGACTGTATCGTAAAAAAACTTGCAGCACTTCTTTTCTCATCGCATGAAATGAAAAAAACAAAAACAAAAAAACAACTGTATTATTTAATTCTTGTTCTGCTCTCGTAGTTTATACAAAGAAATGAATGAAAGTAACTTTGTTTCCACAATTTTCTTATTTTGGATTTGACTCTACTCCTGAGGTTTTGGACAGTAGGTTTGTTGCATTTTCTCGATGCCGTAGACCAATGCCTTTTGAAGTTTTCCATGGTCTAGCACTCCTTAGCACTCTTCTTGAAATTGCACTTGACGAAAGCCGAGGAGCGTTCAATGAACAATTGGGAGGATTAATGTCTTTTTCAACAAATATCAACTCTATTTGCTTGCATCTATTGTACTGTGGTTTTGGTATAATGGGCTGACGCAAAATCAGGCCGAAAAACCGCGTGATCTTGTGCTGCTTGTGTAACGGAAGCCTCTTTTTCTGCAAACATTCAGTACGGTAAACTTCGGCATTGATCGTACTCTTTAGTGTAGAATATCGATGACTTAGAGCCACAGGAACAAATTGTCTACCATACGAAAACCTTCTGGTCGAATTTTTCCCCCTCGAACAACTTTTCGGCGATGCTCTCATCTTTGCCGATGACCTTGGTGAGAAATTGTGGTCTTGGAAGCGTTCAGGAGTCCTCTTACACATATGTTTCGTTGCAAAAGTCGGCAGTATAACTTTCTGGCTTTAATTTAGTCTTGGTTTTTCCTCAGCAGTTTGTTTTGTTATTTTCTGCTCCTTTGCACCATTCCGACGGAAGTATCTGGCTTTTTGGCAAATCACGAATCGACATCAACCTACTCCGAAGGATTAGGTTGACTACCTTTCGATCCAATTTTGAGTCAGCTGGACCTAGTTTTCTTCCTCTTCTTGGCAGCTCATCGAACGAGTAGTGTTCAACGAACTTGTTGATGATAGATTTTACGCTGTCGTGATGAATTCCAAAATGTTTCGATATTTTGATCATTGAGAAGTTCTTCTGATGGAGCCACGTGTTTTGCATTTGAATTTTAACACTTTTTCCAATTCACGTTCTCAAAAACGACCACTGTTTACCTAAAGTTCAGAACCTGTTCAAGTTGTTGACAGATGAACGCGTCGAATGTAGGTAGGTTCAGACCGATAATCTAACGCGTGTATGTGTGAGCGCATTGTTAGCGTTGCCAGTTTGTTTACGAAACAGTACTTATGAAAAATATTTTCGGCTCGTCTCTCGAATGATTGTATCACGTCGGTGTTCTATTTGATGTAAAACTAATATTTTAGTATTACGTCCCATATATTGTTGACAAAGCGGCTAGTACTGTAGATTTTGTAATAAAGATCAGGAAAAATTTAAACGACATTCGCTGTTTGATATCACTGAACTGGTCTGCTGTGCGTTAGACGGGGGTTTATTGTTCGGCCGTCTGTAGTTCGAATTATAACCTACCTTAAAGGGGCCCACTTCGTTTTTCTAAAGGGTGTGCACGATGAAATTGCCACACACAAAATTGATTCGCAAAATTCGAGTTTTCATCCGATTGCCATCAAATTTTCAGGGATTGAGAAATAACTATTAAACTTCATTTTACCATTTTACTCGTATTTTATTTACAGTCCATACGCAAATGCCCGCACCTTCGCCTTAACCCCGGCCATAAGATTCTGCACAACCTGTGAATCAACCGTTTTTTGCATGTAAACCCATACTTTCTTCAGTTCCTGGACTGTCTTCACTACCTTAGGTCGTTTAAGAAGGTGCTGATTCATAATCGCCCAGTACTTCTCGATGGGGCGAAGCTCCGGAGTGTTGGGAGGGTTGAACATTTTCGGCACGAAATTGACCTTATTGTCCGCATACCACTTCAGCACGTCCTTGGAGTAGTGGCATGAGGCCAAATCCGGCAAGAAGATTGTTGGAACGTTGTGGGCCTTCAGGAGAGGAAGCAGCCGCTTCTGGAGGTACTCTTTTATGTACACCTGTCCGATCATCGTGTCCTGGGTCACTAAAGGTGCACTCCGCTTCCCGCACGTGCAGATGGCTTGCCAAACCAGGAATTTCTTCGCAAATTTGGACATTTTCTGAGTGCGGACATGCTCCGGAACGCTGAACTTATCCTTGGCCGTGAAAAACAGGTTGCCGGGGATCTGTTTGAAGTCGGCCTTCACATATGTTTCGTCGTCCATGATGCAGCATTCAACTTTCGTCAGCATGTTGAGGTACAACTTCCTGGCACGGGTTTTTGCGGACTTGTTCTGCTTCCCGTCGCAATTAGGGGCCTTTTGTAACTTGAACATTCGAAGCCCAGCCTTAGTTTTGGCTTTCTGGACAAAACTTCGGCTTAGGTGCAGCTTCTTAGCCACATCCCGAACGGAGGCGTTCGGATTTCGGTTGAAGGCCCCAACTACGCGGTTGTGATTTTTGGTGTTGTACGGAATACTTTTTCCTTCACTTCTGGGCTTCCGATCGGTGGTCAACCGTTCCTCGAACCGCTTAATCACTCACGACACCGTGGAATTCGCGATTCCCAACGTTTTAGCGATGGAACGATGCGAGAGATCCTTGTTCTCGTGATGAATGCGCAAGATTTTTTCACGCACGAGCTGTTCTTTCGACTCCATTTCCGCGAGTTTTGATCACAGGACTTTAAAACTTGCAGGATGTAAATAATGCACTATGAACTAAATCCACCCAAATTTTCATTAAATTCTACCCAACGATTAAAAAGTTAGAGCAATTTCATAGTGTGGCAATTTCATCGTGGACACCCTTTAGTTGCAAAAAATCGCTGCTGATTAATTGTACCCGAAGCTAAGTTTTCAGGGCTTTAACTCTCGGTGAATTTTTGGTAAGAGGAAATCGACTGTGGAACCATCCTCCAACATGGAAACATATTTGTGTAACCTTGGTTACCACGCAACAATTTGATGTTGAGGCTCTCGTCTCGTCGCACCATCTATGGTTTGAACAGCGCTTTTCATGGGTTACTGTGAGTGTTCATCATTTTGAGCTACTATGATTGTATGGACAATACTTGATAAGCAACAAGCTTCCAATGTCAAGAACGAAAATCCCAGTTATTCAACAATTCTCGCGTTACTTTTCAAAAGGACCTATCTAAAAATTTGCTTATCCCGAGAAAAACGAGGTTGAAGAATATGAAAATATTTTTTGAAAATGTTTCAAACTGGATCAAGTTTTTCCCATTCAATTGCTTTTGAGGACAAGCATTGTTGATTAATTTGCTACAGTAATGGTTTTTGTAGCATTTTGTGTTAAAATAACAACGAAAACATCAAAAATGTTAGATAGGACATTTTGCTTAACCGAACTGTACATTGGTCGTGCCACATAGGACATTTTATTCCAATGATAGCTTCATAGGTCATTTCAATTTTTATTATCATTCTAACTATTACTAAATTAGAACATAACACATAACAATAGAGATTGCTTTCTCTTTCACACACGCATTTGCTTCCCGGTGAAAACAATCCTATTCTTTCTACGTGCCTTCTCGTAGATCAAATCTGGCAAATTTGTATTTAGGGCATTGCCACACAATGTGGTTAAAATACGAAGTTTCTGGCATTTACTCATAAATTCGACTGTATTGTATTGTATTCGTACTGCACTGGTTGATAATGAAATGTGTAATAGTGAAAGTTCACAGAAAAAAAGTTGATATTAAAACATATATTTAGAGCATACGATCTATAAATATTTGTATCCGAAGACCGCTTCCTCACGCTTGCTGTTAGGTTTCCAATTATTGAACGTTGTGCTGGGATGGTATCCGAACATTCAACAATTTCCTCGTCATCGCAGAGCGGGTCGTTTATGATTCCAATGCTTACCGCTACCGGGATAGTTTCTCCATTCATTTCCTTGATGCTGTCTTCTTGTAGAGGATCCCGCGAAGGATCTAAACCATAACTGGCGAGAACGCAACTTTGCTGGCTACCACATACAGCAACTTCCTCAAATTGTGCTGCTGATGATTGATCCGGATGTAATGAAAATATTGTTGTGGTTGCGGCTGCAAGAAACGACCAATATATTTTGATTTATATAACCTTATTTGAAGGAACTAATGCACTTACCGAGGAGCAAATCGAACGCAGATTTATTAATTCCCTCTGACATTGTTGGAACGGTATTTTGTACTTTCTCCAATCGAACGACCGAAGTACGGATTTGCTTTGTTATGTTTGTTCTGACACTTCAGACGTTTAGCGCGACAGGTAAACTGATCGTCTTATCAAACAGTAGAGCATCGCTATTGCGAAATCAGACATCGGACGTTTTGTTGATTTTCAATTTTCTTAATATTATGAAAACGTATCAAAATGCTTGTTTTAACATAATGTTGATAAGTGCAATAGCAATAGTGTGCATTAATTAATTCAATTTGTTTACATTTGTTACATAGGACCTTTTGAAAAGTTACGCG
Source organism: Aedes japonicus (assembly GCA_034211315.2). Taxonomy (NCBI): domain Eukaryota; kingdom Metazoa; phylum Arthropoda; class Insecta; order Diptera; family Culicidae; genus Aedes; species Aedes japonicus. The sequence goes on along the minus strand of JASCZW010006331.1, from coordinate 82,430 downwards.
AGAATTATATTCAAGAATAATTCAAGATCTGGCAGTTCACTTATTTTGCCTGCGATGCCAATTTGTTTGCAGCAACCTTGTTTGACCAGCAACCTGATAAGAAATCTTACTGTTTTGAGTATTTCAAAGACCATTCCCATCGTCGTTTCAAAGAAACGACCGGAAAGTTTGGGTCGTTTCAAACACCGGGACCAGGGAGCGCAATCATTCGAAATAGATTTTGCAAACACGTTTGATTTAATGTTGCTGTCTGTAAGCAGCGGCCGGTCTTTTGTTCAGCTTGGAATTCAATCGAATTCACAACTCATGAAACTAAGAGCAAGTGCATCGGTTTGTACAAAACCTAATCATACCATCCACCCAACCCCCCTCAGACTCACACAGACACCCAACTAGCATTGTTGAATTTCAATCATGCGTAAAGTTTTCAAAACCATTCCCCGAGTATGGGTCGGCATCGAACTGGTAGGTATGCCATGTTACGGAATGAAGAAATCGGTTGCAGTTTTCTGTGAGAATTAGTGCACTCGCATTAGCTAGATGCAGTTTACCTCCTTCTCACAGATGCGTTTCTTTTCCGCTGTGCATGAACTGCGTTCCGCTGGGATCATTGTTTTTTTTTTCGAATCGAAACGTTTTGTTAGTCGTTGAAATGAACTACCTGATATGAGCAGCGCTCTTCCATGCCAGGGGAACTACAGCTTGAGACATGCGAATTTCGGAAAAGAATAAATTCTTTCAATCACGTTTATGTTAATGCCTCTAGGGGATTTCCCACGGTTAATGGTTCTTCACCATCTATCGGTGACTCACCGTAAATGTAAGCTTGCAGCTGTTGCAATTCTGGTACCAACTTCTATACAGGGACCTAATTGATCCCTAGTGACTGGCGTTGCGTTCGGTTTTTTGGAGAGGATTATGTAAGCGTTGGAATCAGTTTCGCGCGAGTCCGGATCGCCCACACATACGAGGAGAAAAAAAACGAACCACGCGAACAGGGAATATTGAGAGCAACTTGAGTTATGTCAATGAGTGGGGACACACTTTGGACTCATAAAGAAATTGATTATAAACTGGATCGACATGATTGGATAACTGGAGCTTATTTATAGGTTTTCGTTCGAATAGATAAACAATATTGGATCGGGTGGGATGTCAGTAGTACCGATTATGAAATACCTTCTTATTATAAAATGATTTTAAATTTAGCCAAAATATCTAGTTCCAGTATTTTCCAGAAATTTCTTCAAAAGAACCTGACATTCATTGAAAATACAGTGCGGGAAATTAGTGTTTTGAGTTTGTAAAAATTATTTACCTAACTGCGAAAATGAAGAAACTCAAATGCACACCACCATACAGCCACAATTAACCTACCTTTGTTATCGTTATCTTGTAGAACTGTCATTTTTGGAAAAGGGAGCTCTTTGTGCGTCATAAGCACGGGCTTATATATGAGTTATATTCACTCGATTAAATAACTTTCGGATTATCATAAGTTACACATTATAAAACATAGAAAAAATAAATAAATAGACTATTGAAGCTAATGAACTGTTTGTGAAGTTAGCGTTAATAACTTTTTTTTCCATGCAGTTCTTTATCTTGTTACAAATTTTTGAAAGCTCCAATTTGTTCCACATTTTATGAGGCGTTTTGGCAACTCTGTAGAGTAGTGATATTATTTTCAACACGAAATACAAAACTTTTTCTGGCAACAGTGCCTGTCAGTGCAACTGAAACAATTTTTTTTTCTAGATTGTTTCACGCAGTTAGCAGACGAGTTACTTTCAAAATAACAACTTAATAAGAATATTCATGGTCATCGATCATGGTAATCAAATTAGCTGATCACATTCTAAGACTTTGTTGTTGACAGATTTTAGTTGTTCGGTTGTAAATAGAAAGTTTTTTTACATGATTTACAAGCGAAGAGCTTGCGCATGAAAAAGAAAAATATTACTCTAGTTCCAAAGATGTCGACCAGCTTACAACCCAACTACAGGGCACGCAGCTCGAAATAAGCCTGGTCACAGCGATGCTTACTTGAATTCAAAAGTATCAACGACAGAGGACCGATGTATGTTTCGAAATGCCATCGAAATCAATGATCCAGTCTTGGTGTCCTAATATTAGAAATTTGAACCTGAATTCAGGGAGGCTAAGCTGGTCCTTAAGGAATAAGAAGCCGTAAATGCGAGTAAACGTGAAGGCCAATGAGTTCGGGGCTAGTGGAGACAAGGAAACAGGATTCTGGAGATGATTTCAAAACTCTGCTTCGCCACTCAGTTCGACACAAGCAATGGTTTCCGGCGCGGGATACAATGACGAGCTTGACAGTTCATTTGATTAAAAACCAAGTGATCCGTTTACTTCGTCGATCGGTGGGGCACTGGATCCGTTCGCCGATCGCCAGCGAATTGTGTAAGATACTATGAAGGACGTGTTCGGATACGATATATCCGCCTTGCTCAGCCCTACCACTGCTAGTTAAGTACTCACTCCTAGCCCTAGTAAGTCGGTTGAACATTCTAAGCCGGAATCACCTAGTCCTGTGCTGCCTCAGAAGAAACAGCCTCCACCAAGGCCGGCTCACAGTCGCAGGGCCCGAAACCAACGAAACCAGCGCCACCGGCATCGATGTCGACTTCCAATCTAGTGTTTACAAGTTCTTCATCCATGTTCCATTTCAATGACCTATAATCAAACATAATTTCAATAAAAGGCTAAAAGGGTTAATGCCGCACTGTCAATTCTCAAATCACGACGATTCTTTGGTGTCTATGAGACCTAGAGTTTGTGCTTCTCCTGGAGAGGGTAATGCCTTGTTCAGACTACAGAGTTATAACATGTTATAACGATTGTCAAATAATTTCAACAAGAAATTCGTCATCAAGATAGGCTTATAACATATTATAATTGCTCAGTCTGGCTAGCGTTTTAGTCAGGCCAGTGTTTAACATATCATGTTCCATCTTGCTGTACAATACATCTAATGAGGTGTACACAGGTGGTGAAAAGAAATGCGTTTGTCGGTATTAGTAGCGAAAGGTATGTAAACAATCCATTAATTTTGATAGTGACGTAAAACTCCAAAAACAAGCGAATGATAACTGAGCAAGTATACTTCCCAAAGTTTACCTTTCACTGCACAAGAAGGCCAGTAAAGTGACAGTATTTTGCATTACACTAATACAACTTAACCTCTTCTGCTCCATCTGCATAGACCTCATTGCAATACATCCACCGATGCTCTCGAATGCTTGCCGTAAATCTCAGTCAGCTGCTTCTTCAGTTTCAGATTCTCTTCTGCCGGAATCTGAATGTCAGTTGATTATCCCCGTGTGCCACCTGACGGTTGACATTCCACGAGACAGCTGCGATCAGCTGATATTTTTGTTTACTATGATTTTTTGACAGTTCCCAGTTGACCTGACAAATGTCTTCTTTATTTACTTTATATACATTCAGCATCGTTGAGACTACGATAGTCATGACGTTCTGCGATGGGATGAATTAATTAAAGGTGCAGTTATAACATGTTATAAGACTAAAGGGCGAGCACGAAATTATTGCGACACCGAAAATGTGCCAATTTTTCTTATAATGTTAAGAATCAAACCAAAATTTTAGGGTAGTTTATACATATATTTACTTCAAAAATCAAAAGAAAAGTTAATCGATGGAGCCTTGAGTGTAAAATTGAACGCATTTTCGCTTCGATGTCCTCCATCAAAGTCTTTACAGTGTCATCCGGTACCAGTTTCTCAGTTTTTTTCCATTTTCTTAACATGTCCTTCTCGTCTTTGACTGTCTTCTTGCTCTTCCGAAGTTCCCGCTTCATCATTGCCCAGTACTGCTCCACCGGCGCAGCTTCGGACAGTTTGGCGGATTCATGTCGTTTGGAACAAAATGGACAGAATTAGCCTCATACCACTCCAGGACACTTTTAGAATAGTGGCATGATGCAAATCTGGCCAAAATAGTGGAGCTTTGTCGTGCTGCTGCAAGAACGGCAAAAGGCGCTTCTCGAGGCACTCAGATTTGTAGATCTCGCCATTTACTGTGCCCTTTGTCACGAAAGGCTCACTCCTCAGTCCGCGAAGAGCAGATGGCCTGCCAAATGAGATATTTGGAGGCGAACTTCGACATTTTCTTCTTCTTAAATTTGTCGTCCACATAGAACTTGCTCTTGCCGGTGAAAAACTCCAACTCCGGAATTTGCTTAAAATTGGCTTTTATATACTTTTCGTCGTCCATCACACAGCAGCCATATTTTGTCAGCATCTTCTACGTATGTAGCTTCCAGTGCCCGAGTTTTAGCCGATCGATTGTTAGCCGCTCATCGCGGTTTGGGAAGCTCTGTTACCTTGTATGTATGTAGTCCAGCTCTCGATGCCGATCTTTTAGCCAAGTCACGGCTTGAGACGTTGGATTTGCTTCTAACTCATCCGCTTCGACCGTTTCACCTCCAGTCTTTTGTTCTCCAGGTCCCGGTTTCTTCCAGCTCCTTTGACCGTCAGGTGTTTGGAAAGAATTTGTTCTCTCGACTCGCGTTGGTTCACCTCCATTTTCGTTGAATCGAAAAACACGAGTTTGACATCATGTAAACAATACACATCAATGAGAAAGTGTGCAAAATTTGGTTGATTTTTACCCAATGGTAAAAAAGTTATGCCCTGTTGAATGTGTGGCAATAATTTCTGTGTTCGCCCTCTATTTTGATGACGAATTTCTTGTTAAAATTATTTGCAACCGTTATAGCATGTTATCACTATGTAATCTGAACTAAAGCATTAGTGAAGTTTAACTTGTCTATCGCCGTGTAAAAATGGGTTTCCCTCAGATAACCTAAAAGTTGACTTACAAATTTTTAATCATTTTTACAGTTGTTTGTATGTGTTCGTCTAAAACGCACTACTACATTACATTTGAGTAACTGAGTAAAAAACTACCGCCATGTTTCACGCAATCATTGACATCTGCTTAAAGGATTTCTCCAGGGAGTGCATAGAAAATAAGATAACGTGAAACTCACCTCAGAAGAGAAATCAGCACCAACGTTAGAAGGGCGAATCTGCTTTTGTAAACAATAGCTTTCGTAGTCATTTTCTCTTGAACAAAAGGTCACAAATACAAATTATGCACTTTTTAAAGAAGGGAGCTTTTATCTCTATCCGCTAATTAATTCAATTTGAAGGAATTGTATTCAACTTCCAATAAATTAGCAGACAAAGTGTTTGTTTACAAAAGCAGATTCACCCTAATCAAATGTTGGCGCTGAAATATCAGATTGGGAAAGAGAAGGCCACACCTAGGATGCATATGAAGTGAAATGGTCGTGTTACCTAGTTTTTTACCAAAACAATGGAGAAAAGGTTTGGAAAAAAAACTAGCGTTTTTTATAAGATTGGTTGTTGAAATTCATTTTCCTTCACACAGTGAATGAGTCATAAGATAATTGAAGAATAATTACTGAATAGTTAATATTACGGTTTACCCTATTTTTTCGCTCAATATTGTTGCATTGGTTTTGCAAAATTGCCAGAGGATAATATTTGAGTGAGCTATGTTTCTAGAATTCAAGAATCTTGGTAAGAGTAACGTTGAAATAGCTCGAAGAATTCAGAGATAGGAGACTGTAATCACGAATCTTCTTCGAAAAATTGTAAATCGTTCATAATAAAAATTGTTCAAAAACACCTATACGTTTAAACAAATTTTCCTGACTGTAAACCACATCTAATTATTATTATTTTTCTGTTTCTTTTTTCAGGTATGGTTTTTTCATTTAAGCTAAATTAGAGCACTTTGGATTTTTGAGTAAGTAGTTAATTGTAGAGACTTTTTGAATACATTTTATTTTATCTGTTTATTTGTGTGATCAGTTAGTTGTTGCCTACTTACATGCAGTAAACAATCCGAGAATGTCGAACTGGCATACCTTCATAAGCTGGCATACCTTCATAAGATTCAGCACAGACTTCTTAGGGACAAGTTTTGACACTTTCTTCCAATCTTTTTCACACTCTTGAATGGTATCTGCACTGAAAATTTATTTTCGTAAAGTAGCTTTCATGCGTTTCGTAAACAGGTGTTTTGTACATAGAACAAATGTCTCGTATATTGTATGAAACATTCATAATGCTTTTTATCTGGTGAAATACTATTATTACACCTTTTTGTAAAATGCACGAAATAAACTTCGTGATGACCAGCCAATCACTGTTTCTTTTTTATACCGTACTCATGCATGATGGTGTTTCTGCTGGTATGGGCGGGAATAATTTATCTAACCAAAAATAAAAATTAAAGCTCTGTCGAGAGCTACAACTTCATACTCATTAATCAAACATGTTCTCACGAGTCTGCGTGGCCTAGTGAGATCAACCACGGATTCAGAATCAGCACTTTCCAAATATTCAGATTCGAATCCCATGTCAGAAACATTTAAAAAACGCTGGACAACTCCACGTGGTTGCGCTGTTTTTGTCAATTACATTTTGAGTCGATAAAGAAGATCTGTCAGTCCTTCATGCAACCAGCAGAGGGACGTTTCTTTTTAATGTGTGACCAAATATTCGTAGCTATTTGTATTGTTTTCGTACAATGTACGAACGTTCTTTCTGTGCCAACAAAAGCTTCGTGATTTTGACAGTTGCGCGTGTGTATTAATTACGAATGTAGCTTCATAAAAAGAACAAATCAGTTGCGTTGCAGAAAACAACGAATGGATTTGTGAGTATTACCTTCGATTTTGTAATATAAACCAAAATTAACTTTCAGTGTGCTACCAAAACATGTATCCTTAGATGTGCCTTCGTCAATGTCCAAAATTGGTCAACTTGTTGAATTGGCGGGCAGTAAGGAGGGTTCACGTATTTGGGAACGAAAAGAATCATTCTTGGTGGTATACAATTTTTTTATTTTTTATACCATTCTAAAGGATGAAACGGTAAAAACTTTTTTTTTTTTGTCTTTATTATCGAGATTTTCAGCCTCGGGCTGGGTTCATCTCCCGTCGTAGTCAGTCAAACACCACTTTTGGGCATTTTCGTAACTTCTCCGGGGGTGAGATTCGAACTCGTGACTTAGGCGTGAGAGGTATGGATGTTAACCAATACGCAGGGGTCGCCCCCCGGTAAAAACTTTTTCGACTCAAATATGACGTAGTTTATTTAATCGTTCATTTAAAAAAAAACTTGAACATCCCTCATTTTGTAGGTGTATGTGTACGAAATGTTGACTCTATTTGATTATTGCCATTTCCTATTCAGTTGTCAAATTGGCGTCAAAGCAAGAAGAGAAGCGTATCAAAATTTTGCACGCGCATATGCAAGATCCAAATTATTCCCCCGCCGACTTGGCAAAATCACCTCATATTGCCAAATCAACTGAGACGAATGTTATAAAAGAGAACGTTTGACGACTGCCAGGAAGTCAGGATCAGAACAAAACTGAAACCAGGAACTGGCAACCAAGATTTGTATGTAAAAGAATGCTTGTAAAAACGCATTTTGCCTTTTTTGAAGAAACATAGTTGTTCCGTGCTGTTTTGGCCAGACCTCGCTTCTTGCCACTACGCAAAAATTACTCAGGAATGAAATACCTCCAATAGTGAGCAAATTGTACCCAAGTAGAAAAACCCTCCATACTCGCCGGAACTGCGCCCAATTGAAAAATATTGGGCAATCGCAATCGAAATCTCAGAAAAAAATTGGAAGTGAAAAACAGTTCAAGGCAAACTGGCGTTCAGCATCAAATAAAGTGGATATAATAGCGATACAAAACTTGAGAGAAGGTGTGAAACCATAAGCCCGATTGCTCGCATTTGGAAAATTGGAAGCCCTATCAAATAATTTACCTTAATTAATCATGTTTGACCTATTTTTGACCGTTACACCCTTTACCGTTGCGTTCGCGTGATGGCAAAACGCAAGATCTGATCAAATGACAACAGCATCCTTGTAGCTTCAAATCATGGGTAGCAGTCGTTTTTGTAAGCACTTTTTGATGTATGTATATTTCACTGTTCATCGAAGCAGTTGTGATGAAGGGTTGTGAAAGCTTATCACAGCCACAAACAGCTTGCCAGACCATAGATTTCATACCCAAATGTTATTGGATGGATGTCTCAGACTGGTATGAATTACTTGCATAATCAAAACAATGAACCCATTGTGCAACGCTCTAATTTAAAAAAAAATATTGTGTCGATTAACTGTCTGCTACGGGTGTTGTTCTGCAGAATTTACAGAATTTGATCCAGACAATTGCCTTGTGCCCTTCAGAGAGTTTAATTTTGTTCTTGTTTTTATACATTTTATATAACTTTTAATCGTTTAACTCTTTACATTCTTGGAATAGGGTCTTGGGGTGCTTAAGCCGTTCCCTACCCTATTCTCCCTTGATCCTAAGCTAAAATCTTACTTTTATTCACGCGTTTCTCATTGCGGCCACTCCTATCGCCATTTTTCAAGAAGTTTTCGATAACTGTGCGTGATCGAAAGAGTTTTCAACCGATTTTACGATTCGAGAGGCCTGATTTTTACCTTTTCCTCGTACGTCAGAAGCTTGGAAAGAGAAGCGTAAAATTACAGGAAAAAAAAATTCGATCTCACTACAATTTGAAGAAAATTTAACCTCCAATCGGTTTGAATGCAAATAAAAAAAAAATACCTGTCAAAGAAGAGCCAAGTTGATTTGTAAGCAGGGTGGTGCTGGTTTTTTTTATGAATTTCTTAGCTTAAATGTGAATAGTCCCCTAAATTTCCAGAACAACTTATCAGACAAACATGTAGTAGAATACTGACACACCATAAGGTTAAATTAGCGTTAAACGAATGAACATTTTAAAAATATTACGAAAATATATGGTGGTGCTATTTTTGTTTCGCTGAGTGTAGAGTTTGGAGTTTGTTTGAAAGCTGTTTTGGGTTTTTTGGTTTTAATTTTCAAATGTGAACAACTGAAATGTTAGTTTATTTTTTTCTAGTTCTCCAATTGGAATATATAGTTCGATGTTATTTGTTAATTTCTCATTGGAATACTTGTTTATATGACTTCCAGGACAACAAATTCTAATCCAATTACTCTTTATTGATACTGTTGTTCCTCCATCCCCATTCTGTTCTGGCACAACATTCTGCCTTTCAACTGATTGCATCCACAGAATTCCGAACTTAAAATTACCCTACATTCAATAACACAAACAAATGCAAAAACACTATTCTAGCTAATCATTCGAACTATTAAAGTCTGTATTTTTTTAGAATTTGACCGCACAAAATTGGTGTTTTCTCGAAGAGAACACAAGGTATTAAAATCAAAGGATATCATTTTGTAGTTTTTTTTTATTACGCTTCAAGTGAAATTTTCCAGCTTTTCGGATGGATTTATGAACTTTTCGCTGAATTCCACCCATCATTCCTTACAAAGTACTACTGGTCACCTTATCTGTCATCCTTTTTTCAAGCACTCATCCAAATCAGACGGAGTTGTGTTACATTGCTTTAATTTGATTAGATTAATGTTCCTTCGATAACTGCAGATACTTTGTCAAAACATCAACCAGCAAGCGAATTAATCTGTCATATTTGAGCTAATTCGGTGAATCCATCTTACATTTAGCAAGGTAAAACTCTTGAAACGGGACTTTTCAAAGTCCATTTTCACGTAAATTTCATTCTCCATCAAAATACATCAGTTGGATTTGTATGGATTGTATGGAAAATAAACTGGCAACGCTTATGATGCGCTCACACAAACACGCATAGGACTTTCGGTAGACGTTTGTAGGCATTTCTCCAGGGATTATTTCAGGAGATTCTTCTGGCATTGCATTGGCAGTTTTTCAAAACATTCTTGTGATGAAATGTTTGGAGGAATCCTTGATCATGCAATGTTTTGTGATTTCAAAGAAATCCCTGGAGGACACCTGAAAGAACTACACAAAAACTATACGGTTCTTCCTGTAGCAATTCTGATATGTTGAACATCCTGATATGTTGGAGATATCTCAGAAGAATTCATATATTCAATTCTTAACTTTGTCTAGGATTTCTGCAAGGATTCGTATCATCTACAGTTCTTCAGATAATATTTTTTCCGGTATTTTGCTGGAGAAGTGTTTTTTCCAAAGTTCCCCAAGAGATTGCACTATAAATTTCAGCAGAATTTATTGCAGTGATTTCTACAAAAATAACGTTCTTCTAATTTAGAAGTATATTCATGCATTTATGCAGAGGAATTTTGGGAAGTTTGAATACTGTTCTCAATAGTTATTTTTGCTATTCAAGGAGTTCTTATTTTGAACGTGATATTTGCTTTTTTTAATATGATCTTGCTATGCTAAAACAGATACATATTTTGCGCAATTGATAAACAGTTCCAGATCGATGGCACTGATTGATGGCTTTGGATCAGATGGAACCTCGGTAATGATGTGTTTTGGCTGATCTGTCAACCTGAATGTCCTAATTTGAAAATTATCGAATGTACTTGTCACTTTTTGGATCTCTATGCAAATTACGCATGCAAAAAACTGCTATTGTACTTGGAACAAATGATACGATTTATCTGCAGTTACTTATACTGCAGTCTCAAACGATCCAAAAACTTTCAGATGACACAGTTGGCTATCGTTGAAGTCAGTTGTCAAATGGAATATGGAATGGTTTTTAGGAGCTCTGTGTTGTTGTACTCGTTCAATTGAGACGCACGGTTTGATTGTTCGTGCATCTGTAATGACCAGATGACTCAGTCACTTCTCTCACTTCTTAAGCTACGTATTGCCCTTACCAACAAAGCGAATCGTATCTGCCAGTCAAAAGCTACGGAATTCCTGAACATGTGCAACCAGCTGAGGTCTCGCTGATGGTGCTCCTTGAAATTTTTTGTGAGGATGATTACCTAAAACACCGGACGGATTTCGGAGTTACATTGACAGTGTTTGCGATCTTTCATACAAAATACTTGATTTAGGCAATATCTGGCTTAAGTTAACATGGAATAATACATCAATTTTTGAAAATTTAAACCGGATATCACATCAAGCAGGCATAATAGATTGCAAACAAATTCATTTTTTACGCTTGATTCATCTCACGATTGATTTACGCGTCTTTCAAGTTTCATCATTTTTTTGTGAGCAATCGGTTACTCTATCGCCCAACAGCAACGCAGCGCATTAATCAATGGAAACCGAGTTTGCGCCACCACCTATGTTTACAAGCTATTTAACCCGAGACCACACCTTCCTATTGCTGCACTAGTTCGTGGCACTCATCTTTCCGCTTGGATGACGTTCAGCATCCGCATTTCAGCTTCCCGGTAATGTGCCGCTTGAAACCACGAAGAAACTTGACGCTTCAAACCAATATGCAGTTGAAGCCCACTTTGCCCTTTGGAGGCTGTCGACACTACGACGTTGAAGGCTTCAAGTATCATCATAACAACAACACTAGAGGAATTTAAAATTAACATTTTTTCTCTCCCTTCTGTTTTCCTACTATTCCGCGCTTCCTCCTTGGCAGCAGCATCAAACCGCACAGATCTGCGAAAGACAAAGTATATGTGCCATCATGTATGTGTAACGCGTTGTGCAGCAGCAGCATAACTGTTATGAATTTCAGTGGTGAGATTGATATCTTGTGCTACCGCACTGCCGTTAGTCGAGATGAACGCGATGCGATGATTCAAATAGATTAAGCAAATAGAATATGTGTTAACTGACACAGGGGTAGGAAATTGTTTAAGTGAGATCCGAATTGGTGGGCCGATGATGTTGTACGCAGCGGTGCTGAGCTAAAACTGCATCTAGAGCATAGTTTCATGGGATTCCGCTTTACTTACAGAGTACTGTGTATGAATCCGGTTGATGAGGTGTAGGTCCAGGAATTTTGAAGGATATTTGATTCGCCAAATTTTCAACAATGAGTAACATACATACATCAACTGTCGGTCAGCTGATCCGCTGCTTACGCTTGTAATTATTGAGCACTAAACTGAATAATTCTATGGAATTCAATTAGACGGTGAACTTAAATTGGTCCAATAAACACCCAGAATTATGAACGGAAGCTATAAACTACCATTCGAACACTGAACAGACTTGCAGATCTTGAAATCTTACTACAGGAAGCTCTTGGGTCACGAAGAACATCCATCCAACCTGCTATTTTATTTGGCTTAGAGCTAGTATATGAACTGCATCCATAAACTACTAACCAATCACTGGCAACACTTATAAATCGTATGACCTTCCTTCCAGTGAGTTTGATCTGTTGTAGTCAACACTCAATTTATTTAGTTTATTTATTTATTTATGCTGAGATGATTTCGTTGTCGATCTTTTTAAATAATGGAAACAGATAATTATTTTATTTTCCGACGTTTTGGCGAATTGTATTTCACCTTCTTATGGGGGCTATAGATTTCTGTTTTAGTCATATTATGTTCTGGTTTATCTGGGGTTCTGATCTGTCGGTGGCACAGACAGAAAACTCAACTGGAACACACACTTAGAGAGTGTTATTAATAAAAAAATAAATGCCTTCTGGGTCTGCAAAAGGACATTTGGCAAAAAATGGGGGCTACATCTAAAATGAATAAATGGATTTACACCAGCATAGCTAGTCCAAGAATTACCTACGTCTCTTTGGTGTGGTGGCCAAAAACTAAAAGTAACTGCTTAGGAAAAATTGGGTACGCTACTTCATCAATTTATAGAGTTAGCAAGCAGGAAAAGACTTCAATAAATGATACGAGCTGACGGGATTCAAAAAGAAAAATTTGTGGGGCATTTAGAGATCCTTAAGAACTACAATTTGAATCCAGCGACAAACTCAATAGAAGACTGGATGCTGATGAAAGCAAACTATAAAGTTTACTTTAAAGTGGTCTCAACAAATCGCTACTTATGGGAATAACGTGGACCAAGTCTTCGTCCGGGCTGTATTATGTTTTTCACAGATGGTACAAAAATGAACAAGAAGTCGGGATGAGAGGTGTTTGGTCCGGGGATAAAACACTTCACTATTATGGGGCAATATCCAACAGTATTTCAAGCGGAAATTGAATGTGTTTACATCTACCTCAAGAGAAAGTATAGATTCTCAAACATTTGTATTTTGGATAGCTTTAAATGCAGTTGAAGCATATACATGTCAGCCAATGTAAGTTTGGGAATGCATTCTATTATTGAAGCTATTGGCCAGTGGAAACGAGGTCAATTTGTACCCGGACATTGCGGAATAGAGGAGAATGAAATAGCGGATAGTCTGGCCAGGGAGAGCTCCAAAGCTGCGTTTACAGGTCCGGAGCCATTTTGTGGAGTTGCAGATTGTTCTCTAAAGATTAAGTTAAGTCCCAGTAAGGTAATAGACTTTATAAGGCAAGTCAAACATACTGGGATAAAATGCAGGCTCAGACATTGCCCATGACGTCGCAATTGTGAAGCGTAAACTGGTCTGCTAATCTAATGGGTCATACCACAGTAATTCTCTAATTGGTCGTAGTGGTCGGCTCCACACAAAAAAAACGGCGTCACAGTCACTGTAGGATTAGAAACAGAAGGTTAGATTGCATTGAAAATGCTAGAGATGCTGAAAGAAGAAATAGAGGAACCCTAGTAGCACAAATGTTGCCATTAAGTTGAGAAAACATAAATGTGCCTTTGTTAGTCATAATCAAGTTGCCACAACTAATTATGATCATGGTGTGCTACTTGGGAAGCTATATGCCAGTGGACACCAAAATTAGTAATGTTGAACCGAAGGAGATGGATACTCGCACTCACGCATTGATAAAGTTCGCCGCATTCATGTAAACGGGGATCAGCAAAAATAAAGAGTCAGCTAGAATACCAAAGGAACAAGAAGAAGATAACGTTTAATCCCCTCCACGAATGAAGAAGAATATTTCGTTTGAAAAATAATTCTTTTGGTGCAATCTACAAACATTGACTATGGCTCCGTAAAGCTAACGCGAATGAGCCGTATAACAAAATACTTCTTTATTTTTCAAAAACACGAAATTAACTTATTGTTTGCGCGCAACTTTCAAAATCTGTTCTAAATGCACTGTCACAGATTATTACCTAAGTAACACAAAAAACATCTGTTTAGATTTTTTTATAATTGTTCGTATTTTAAATGTATTATAAACGTTTTGCAAAACATGTCAAGGACGGCGCGGTTTTGCATCTCTCGTATTCTTATTATCACCTTGTCAAACGGTCGAGCTATAAAAACTGTTTTCACTGCTGCACGGGATTAATACGCAACGGGATATTATTATTTTTAAAAACATGGTTTCATGCCTTTATAGAACATATCAGGACATATATACTGTTGAAATTAAATTACACCAACCACGTTTTACTAAATGTATTTTTTTTTCATGACGATGAATTTGTTGTACAATACTGTGGTTCCACTGCCAACGGGAAGCAAATCATAGATACTCAGAGTTGACTTTTCAATCGGAGTTGGCTTAGCAAAGAAGCTACAATCCTTTCGCGCCAAGGACTAGTGTTCAAATCCCACGCTTGGCGATGTTATATTTTTGTATGTGGATAGTTTTTGTTCTCCATTTTATATTTTGTAAGGCTTCACATCCTGCGCTTATAAGGTCATATTAAAGTATGGAATAAAGTATTAGACAACTTCAACTTACTTCAACTTCAACTTATTTTATACAAGCCGTGTTACTTGGGATAATTGAGGGTTTTCGTTGCTTGTACCATTTGACCATTTGGGGAATTGTGTGGCAACTACGATCATACTAGACATTTTATTTCACAAACCAGAGCGGAAATGGAACTCAGCTTCCTCCAGCATGGTGTGCATAGTAACTGTGCCTTAACCGAATGAGCTAAGGGAGGACGAAGGAAAAAGTTGTTGTTAAAATAGTTTTTGGAAAAGAATTTATTCTATTAGTTTCATTAAACTTGGTGTTTTCCTATCAATTGACTGATTCAACCGTTTGCGAAGTATTTTGAAAACAAATTGGCTTAAGTTAGTTATTCTTCTAACTGGCTTTGCCGCTCTTTTCAGCGAGCTTTCACCTGCTCTTAGCAATCTTTTCTAGAAGCATTTCCACAATTATAAGTTGAGAACTTTCTATGCCAATCACCAATGCTCCAAATTTGTACATTATGTGTCGAAAACCATGATACTCTATACCCAGGAAAACTTTCGAAAAAAAAAACTTCCGGATCGGAAGTCGAATCCACCGTCTCTGGTTTGTTATACTGTGCTCTTAACGACTGATATATTTGGGACCTTATAAGTCGCTTATAGTTTGCAAACACAGCAAGTTGATTATATTTGGCAAATATGCCATTTTTGAATGTAAGTGGTGTTTTTCCATCTTTAAACAAATGCTATTCAAAACAAACGTAAAATTTCAACTGGAAATTAGAAGAAAAATTAGTATTTTCCATTTAATTTCAACTACCTTTGCTTATCTTGACAGATACGCGTATTTTGTTTACAATGTGCAGACTTCTAAAGTGTCTCGTACTTATAACTTGCGATCCAAGTCAAGTTATTAGAGCGAGACACTGGCTATACGGCTGGTATAAAACTTAAATAGTTACTTTGGAAGATTCATACAAAATCAGAAATAAAATTTACATTATAAACTACAACGTACTGATAGTTTTTTCTTTGGAAAATCACAAAAATCACAAACAAATGTTTTTAAGCGATGAAGAAGCTCCGATTGAAAGTATTCTCTAAACTTAGTGTTTTGGTATCACAAGGAACATTTTAGTTACCAAAAATGTTATTTTCCAGAAAATTTTCAATTGAAATGTTCTTAGTTAGCAATTTTTTGAATGTAGCTGTTTCAAAGGAGTTTTGAAAATCGAATTTGGTATAGGTGATTATTTTTCAAGAATACGTCTTTTTCATAAGCCAGTTTGGATTTTGCATCGATTTTGCTTACAATAAACTCTCGGAAATAGTCATTTTCTCGAACACTCGTCGCACACAGTTATACAAATTTAAAGGGATGTAAAAATTGTTTGAAAGTTTCCTTTGATTTTCACAATATTTGAATATTGGCAATTTAAACTCGAGGATTTGTGTGTTTGTTGGAGATTTAATCTCGGCAATCAACGAATCAAATGTGTGACAGAAAGAGTTTTCTGTTCAGTCCGAGAGCCGTTCTCTGAGAATTCTAGTTCATGGTCGGAACCAGTTCTGGATGCTCGTTTTAACAACAGATAAGGATGTTTTTGATATCCGGGTGAGTTCTATCCTCTTTAAAATCCTGGTTTCATTTTTATTTATACGAGGAGAGGTTTTGTAAATGAGGTTATTTACATATGGTAAGAGTAAAATTTTGTTTTTGAGATTAGGATGGGATCCTTGCTAGTTTTGAATCACTGTTGATTGATGGACCATGGTTGGGCTCTGAGATCAGCCCTCTAGAAGTATGCATCGAGATCAATCGAGGTGTAGCATCATGCTGTATTGTCAGTTGTTTGGTACTTGGTGTGGTATTCCAGAGTTCGGGATCCGTTTTGGATACTAGATGCAATTTATAATTTTTGTCTTCAATAGGAATTCCAGCTACTGTCAATCATATATTTTTCTTCGCTCACTGTGGTACATTTTTTCTCATAACATTTCTCTAGTAATTTTCGATAGTTGTTTAACGTTTTGTCAATGTGATTTATTCGTGTCAGATTATTCATTATCATTCTAATTAAAAACACCACCATCACGCTACGTGAATGGCCATCATCCTTAATGTTGATATAAATCCTTTTGAGGTTTGAAACATACGTTAAAGTGGATTTTGCAACATTTGCGGAATCGCAATACTACACAAAACTAAATTCACCTTCAAAAGTTTTGAGAAAACTATCCTGCTAGTCATGCAATCTGTCAATCCGGAAGTCGTTTAATTTTGTTCTGGCATACCTAAAGCACATTATTTTATATAGTCACTACACTAAGGATAAGCAGGTATTTATGAACAGTACTTGGTACTTCGCGTACCTGCAGGTAAAAAATAGATCCTACTGCGATCCATAGCTTCTTGTCCAATAACTCCTATCCCTACGGTGCCCGCGGTGCCGACTGGGGTATGAGTGAGTAACCTTTGGAAAGATCGGGTAACCAAACCCGGTGGGACCTTGTCATATGCTGACAGGGGAGGGAGGCTGCCCTCAAAGGGTGCAGTCTATCTGAGCGTCTGTTCTCTATGTCAGGGGTGGCTCAAAACAGCGTCTGTTCTTCATGTTAGGAGCGGCTGATCATCGTCCTCGTGCCAGCGTGAAACTCTGAAACAGTGCAGTGTACGATGGTCTTCTAGCGAGACAGGGGATTGGGAAAGGCCCAACAAGCCGCCCTTAAAAAAAATCAAAGTTACAAATAATACAGAAGTTAATATAGACCGGAACAATCGGCAAAGACTTAGGCGACGAAATAAGGACTGTGTGTACAGCAGAAGCCACCTTGGACTTGGGCTGATTGGTAAAATATGATACTCAAAAATTTGAATCCAACAAATGTTTCACAATGTCGGCCCATCGACAGATACTGGACAATTATTAATTGTGACTCTCCGCCTCAGTGACTTTTGCCTGAAGAGGATTTTTGCCAGAAAGATCTCGGATATTACTGTCGTGACCGTCATGACAGGGCTTCGAACAAAGTTGTGCCGGGAGTGGGAGAGTAAGAGCAGGTGAACTAAAGTAAGCTGCAATATTTTCGAAGCAATGTCCCAAACTATAATGACTTGGAAATAATTAAAATCAAGTTTTCAAAAATTTATGGGCATTTCAGTTTTACCAGTTTTTTAGTTCAAACATAAAAGGTTATTTCAAAAAAAAAAAAAACACTTTTGTGAGCGTAATAGTTGAACGATTGTAATTGGAAAACTACCACTCGACACTGAAGACACTACAGTCTGTAAGTCGCAGACGAAATAGGCCTATCTTTCTAAAGATTAGCTTTCTGTAGTGGAATTTAACGGTATTTGCCTAGTTAACCTAGTTTAACCTTCCTTGTGCATTGGGGCATGTTGACCAATCAATATCTCAAAAAAGCTTTAACGTCTATACGGAATAAACTAGAGATTTAAATTTTCAGACTTTTCCTAATTTTTGAAAGAGAAATTATTTTGGGCAGTTACATCTTTCAGCGACCTAGAAGTGACGCTTCAACAAAAGTCACAAATAGTGTATTCAGGATCAAAAATGACCCAAGACTTTGACACGTTTCCAAAACATTTTTTATTGGACCTATTTTTGATATCTTTGCTCAAATCTCAAATAAAAATTGTGGATTCCATAAACGACATGCTGGTTATTTTTTTAAACTGGTTATTCTGTGCACATAGGCACCCAGAACCGGTTCCAGCATGCGTTCGCATAGGATAATTTTGGAACCTCGTGTATTTGTACCATTCTACAGCATAAAGTTCACGATTTCGAGTACAGATCTTCAAAAACATCATATACTTTAAAAACATACGGATACTCTGGAACCGGTTCCGATAGAGCCCAAAGAGGACAGTTTTCAAACCTTTTTATTTTGAATATGTACTGATATGCAGATATATTATTTCATAGACCAACCAGAAGACTAGACCTCATCGTAATCCCTGAAACCGATTCTGCTAGGAGCCAAACAGGACAATTTTGAATTTTCAAGTATTTGTACCATTCGACGGTTCAAAAATCATGGTTTTTCACATCGTGCCATAGACCTAGCAGTGAATTTGGCTACAGCCAGATACTCTGGAACTAGTTTCAGAAGGGCTCAAAGAGAACAATTGGGATGGGAAGTTTGTCTATTAAAGTACGGCCAACGAAAGGTTCTCCTCAATGAAGAGTCCTCTCACCACTAATGTGATTCATACACCTCAGGACCATTTGACTCAATTTTGAATCGTTTTCGACTCACTATTGTCGACCTGATTTAAGTCGGTGTCTTAGGTATGTCGACTTGTCAATTATAGTCATATTTACTCGTATATGAGTGATTCCACTTTCAACGAAAGTGAGGCAAAAACGATTAAAAAATGAGTTAAATTGTCCCGCCGTGTAGTTGTAGACGATCTTCTAAGAAGCTTAGAGGAAAAAGGTTTCGAGGTTGTAGGCTTTGCAGACGATATAGTCGTTCTAGTGAGAGGAAAGGTTGACAATACTATTTCAGAGAGAATGCAGTGGGCCCTTAAATTTACCCAGTCTTGGGGCATTCAGGAGGGCCTTAGCATAAACCCCTCAAAAGAAGTAATTGTACCTTTCAACAGGAAAAGGAAGTTGAATCTAAAAGCTGTTAAGCTAGGATGATTGGAAATCCATTTAGTGAAAAGTAGTAATTCCTAGGAGTGATACTGGAGTGTCAAATTGAACTGGAATGCTCATGTTGAGTGTGTGATCGGCAAGGCAACCAGTGCTTTCTGGATATGATCAAAAACATTTGGCAGAAAATGGGGTCTAAGACCAAACATGATAATGTGGATTTACACATCAATCAATAATACGTCCAAAACTAACGTATGCTTCCCTTGTGTGGTGGCCAAAAACAACAGAGGCTACTGCACAGAACTTCAACGGCTAGTGTCCATTGCTGTAACGGGAGCAATGCGCAGCACTTCATCAAATGCGTTAGATGTAATCCTAAATCTGCTGCCTTTGCACGAATACGTGCAATTAGAGGCGGAAAAGAGTATGCTAAAACTCAAACGCTTGAAAACTTTCAAGTCTGGCAACTTAGTCGATCACCTGAGCATTTCACAAAGCTTTAAAAATGGGCCAGTGATGTATATGAATGGAGACTGGATGAAACCTGTGGAAACCCATGACATCCCTTACTACATATGTGAGATGTAACGTATAGATTGGGAAGTCGGAGGTCTCACTGTTCGTCATGGTTCCATAAAATTCTTCACAGATAGCTCAAAAAATGGAACCAAAACGGGAGCAGGAATCTTTGGCCCTGGGGTAATCTCAGTGGCGATCCAACGGTTTTCCAGGCGTAGATTTTTGCTATAATAAAATGTTTTAACGTTCGTCTGAAGAGAAAATATAGACATGCTAATATTTTTATTTTTACAGACGAGCTTGCTAAACAAGGATCAAATGCACAGTTTATTGGCCCAGAACCATTCTTCGGTATATCATACTGTTATCATTTCATACTGAAATCATTTTGGCCAGGTTCAGAATGAAATCTGTCGTTTCTGTAACATGGAACGTGAAACCTCGGAACATCTGCTCTGCAGTTGTGATGCATTGTACAAGAGCAGACTTAAATTTCTGAACAGTAGCTATATGCAACCTGAAGAAATTTGGACAGCAAATCCTGGAAATGTGGCGGGTTTTTAAACTCGATTTTGCCTGACTGGGAGACCCGTCTTAGGCTGGTCACTTGACTAATGGTGATCAAGCTTGAAGATGTGAATATTAATAGTAAACAGGGCTATACCACAAAAGTTCAATTCAATAAAAAGTACCCAAAATGGGCAGTTTAAAAAACAGGCCAGCAGGTCGTTTTAAAATTCCATACCTTTTATTTGAGACAAAGAAATGAAAAATTGGTTCAAAAATAAATTTTTGGGAGCGAAGCTAAGTCTTGGGTCATTTTTGACCCTGAATGCACTATGTGTAACTTATTACCAATGCATTGGGAAAGTTAAAAAAGTGTGTCAGTTTTTTATTTTATTATTAAAATTTTCCTAGTTTTTTAATGTAAGGTTATGTAAATAGAATACATTTTAAAATAAACCTTGTTTAAAAAGGTTTTGTTATAAATGGATCCGGCATTATACATGTTGGTTACAATATTTTAATTTGCAATAAATTTGCATTGTTTAGTATTTTACAATAAGTGTTCCTCTATTAAATTCAATTAAGTAAATATCAAAAGAGTTTCTATTTTAAATTGATGTTTTAATTTTACATGTTTGAGGAACTGTCACAAGCGCAAACAGGTAAACCATTTGATTCCATTCAATTTCGCTTAAAATTTACCCCAGATTCCTCGAAATGTCAATCTTCATCTGTGTCATTCACACTGAAGACTTATCAAAATCAAACCCCCTGGACATTTTTGTCAGAATCCATAGCTGCCATGGATACAGATTGTAAGTGGAATTGAATGGAACATAACCTCACTGCTGTTTGCTTACAAAAAAAATGGTATTCGCTGCCTACATTATATGTGATGAATTTGCAGTAAACAGTGCAGGGAACGGCAAAAAGTGGCCCATCTTTATGCTTATTCAGAACCGTGCTTGGCTGTCAATCTCAGATTTCGAATTTCCTCTCCTCCCCTTCCACAACCTCAACGAACAGTCAACGAAAAATAGAAACTGGATGATGTCCTAAACTCAAACAGCCTGCAAACATGATAGCTAACATGAAACCCGTTAAATTTGCAAAATGATATGTACGATTGTTTTAGGAGCTAGGGGTGGTCAGTTTAATTACTGACTATGGTTGTTTAACTTGAACCACAATGAAAACAATATTTGAACGTCTCCAAACTTCCTCATTTTCCAACCTCGCTGAATAGCAGCGTCGAGTTTCGTTTTCGATTAAAATCTAACAGTACCAGTACCATGGATGATATCGTTACTGTTGCTGTTGTGCCTATCATTTTATTTATTTTCCTCTTCGGTTTTTGTTTCGTATCATTCATCCGGAGTTTACTGGAATGAACAAACCAACTTTATCGTGTTGGGCAGAATATGAAAACAGCTCTGGCCGAACGGATGAGCCTCGCAACCTGCAAGTGACAGTATACCGTTTCATGACCGTATCTGTTGAACCGACCGAATGTTGGGTCTCTCTCTCTCTTTCTCTGTCTCTCTCTTTCTTTTTTTGTTTTTGGTCAAACAAGACACGTTCCGATCGGCGACGATGACGATGTCTGCTGGTGAAATTTTTGCGAAGTTAAGGCATGTTGGGACGATTGAATAGAGCCTGCATATGAATTCTAATTTGGTTATGGAACGGAATGTTGGAGACTTTTTATGCGAGCTCAATCGGTGTGGCTTAATCTGAAAGTGCTGTGCTGGCATGGCATGGCCGAGCGTCGACAGGTAAACGATTAACCTGCTCATATTTTACGACAGAAAGTGCAGCGATGTGCCGAATTGAATTGAGCGCAATAAAGAAACCCGCGAGATCCATAAAAAAACGTGTACTCGGCATATTTAGGCTTAAGTTTATTTTGGAAAGACTGGTTAACATAATTCCTGAGATGTTTGAAAATAACACTGATTTATGTAAGATTAATGTAAGTTATTTAATCAGAAATTTAGAAAAAAGTTTGTTTTTCATAAAACATCATCCAGGCTGCACGACTGCCGGATCCAATTAAGATTGCATATTGGAATGCAATCTGTAACTGATTTCAATGATTTCCTCGGATTCCTTTGCAGAACCAATCGAGCGAATAAACTTGTCGCATTCGATTCCGTGCAGTCACGTTCCTCTAGCGGGGGTGATTCATTCTCCTTCCACGGATGTTAGCTTTGAACTTCTAGCCGGTTCATCCAGTGAGGCAGTGAGATAACCGCCGCGGTGAGATCATTTAATTGGACAAACTCGTTTTAGTTAATTATAAAGATTATACGATCATTTGTAATTGGAACAAATCAACATCCAGCAAATCATATAATTCGAACGATCCCGATCTGGTTTGATACCAGGCAAGGGAGATCGATTACCAGCTCCAGGCAATCCAGCAAAAAAAAAAAACAAGAATTTTAAGATAAGGATTCATAACAGCCATGTCACCTGATAACCCCAGCGAAACTGGACTTTTCAAACACATTCCAGAACACGTGTTCCTCACGAGTCCAATGCTATACGAACGACTCAATCAATCTTCCCGCAATATTTAGAAAAGCAGCCCCCGAAGCGAAGCAGCATCTCGTCTTCGTTGTTCGATGATTGTTCCGGCAAGCTCTCGAGATGTCACCGCTGGGGTCATCCCGTCTCGTTAGTGGACGACGACGATTGAATAATGATTTTCTGCTGCGGCCAGTTCGCGTTTTACTGGCAAATAAGCGACACGTGACTCATGGGAGAGGTGTACCCACTCGCTGGCAAAGGTTCTTTCGCGCTCGAATTATTGCTGCGCTGCGGTGAGTGCGCGGTTGCTTTATAGCTGATTGTAGAATTTACGGCTTCGCTAAAAATGCTGCGGCCGTTTCCAGTACCATAATTTGTCACGTAAAGTCTCGAACTCGCCCAGTACCGTTTGCGGTTGTTCAATTACGCCGTACGTTGTAACGGTCGTC
This sequence comes from Aedes japonicus, assembly GCA_034211315.2. NCBI lineage: Eukaryota > Metazoa > Arthropoda > Insecta > Diptera > Culicidae > Aedes > Aedes japonicus. The sequence goes on along the minus strand of JASCZW010006331.1, from coordinate 59,156 downwards.
ACGTCCTTGATCCGTGCTCAAATCACACTTCACGGAAATCCATCAACTTGCAACCCAAAGTCGCATCATGAACATTATGTGATGCGACCAAATCCTGTTGCCACGGCGTACGTGCATCTCCCTAATGTATCCGCATTCGTGCAGCAAAACACTGCACTAAGCTGCAGTAAGCTACTGTCTACTGAACAGGGCCGGTTCTTTACCGTAATCAGACGATCGAGACACATACGTGCGCAGATCGGGGCAACCGCCTTAAAATTTCAGAGATTTAGATTCAGATTAAGATGTTACAATTATAAATACACTTTCTTTCTTAAATAAAAAAAGATTATACTGTGATTTTTGATTATTTTATTTTTAAGCTTGGTACAGTGTGTCTCACAATAGGTGTCACCTTTTTTCAATTTTGGTTTATTTCAGGTGGGTAATTTTAACTGTGGAATTGATTATACCAGTTTTTTAGTATATTCCTTTGACAGCTGATCGCTGAAGCTAAAGGTTGTACGGAATAAAATTGCACCACCGTAACTTTTTACCCGTTGGGTATTTTCTATTGACATTTTGAGAGGAAATAGTAAGTTTCACTAGCAGATGTGCAATTGTTGTGAAGATGGAGTTGAGAGAACAGCAGCGGCGCAGAGAAATTTTGCGCACGTACCTCGAAAATCCGGATCTTTCTCATCGTGCCATCAACAGGAAGCTGGGAATGGTACATTGTACGGTGTATCGTGTTTGAAAATCCCAACCGTTCAGTTCGAGATGCGGCGAAGAAACTGAAAAACTTGAAGAACTACACACAAGCAAAGTCCAAAAGGCACCTAATCGCGATGAACGGCAGAATACGGTACACAGAAACAAACCCGCTTCCGAAAATAGTAAAAACGACTCATGATATCATGAGCATAGTGTATTTTCATTTTATGAAAATACACCATGATTTGGGCTCATGATACCGTGATTCATGCTTGCGTAATGCACTAAATACTGTATTCGATGAAATTTGGACACACGCAATTGTTCGTAACTTTTTAGCGTGTGGGTAAAAATTATTGAAATTGTAACTGAATGTATATCATTGTGTCAATTGTCAACAGTTTCGTGAAAATCGGTCGAGTGATTTCAGTGATGGCTTCGAATGAAGAAATAGTGCGCCAACAAATTTTGGGCACCCACTTCGAAAACCCAAACGCTTCTCATCGATGGATCGGAAAACAGCTCGGAATCGCACATTCAACCGTATCTCATGTGATCAAAACGTTCAAGGACCGTAAGACAACCAAGCGGAAAAATGGTAGTGGCAAAAAACGTGGCACATCAAATCCGGAGAAGGCCAGGATGGTATTGAACCAATTTAAGCGTTATCTCAACATTTCGATCAGGGATGTTGCGAAAAAGGCGAAAGTTTCAGTTTGTTTTGTGCAGAAAACAATGAAACGTTCTGAATACATGTGTAAAACGTCCAGAAGGCACCGAACCGGAGCGATCAATAGAAATCGGTGGCCAAAACTCGTGCAAGAAAACTGTACAGGGAGTGGCTCACAAACTCGTTCTGCATTGCGATGGACGATGAGACCTACATTAAAGCCGACACCAAACAAATGCCAGGACACATTACACACTAACACTAACACACACTTACAAATGACAGGAACACTACGTCGCCACCTCTAAGTTGGCCGTTCCGGAGAGTGTACGGAAGAAGAAACTGTCGAAATTCGCCAAAAAATTCCTTGCCTGGCAAGCGATCTGCGGATGTGGCAAAATGAGTCAGCTCTTCATCACCTCTGGGACCGTCAACGGACAAATCTACAAGGACGAATGCCTCCAAAAACGACTTCTGCCCTTCTTGAGATCTCACGATGGCCCGACACTGTTTTGGCCGGATTTGGCATCTTGCCACTATGCCCGGCCCGTCTTAGACTGGTACAAAGATAATAATGTAGTTTTTGTATCAAAAGACGTCAACCCTCCAAACACTCCGGAACTTCGCCCAATTGAAAATTTTTGGCCAATCATGAAGGCAAAGCTCGTTAAAACTCCAAAACTGATAGAAAATGAACTTGAACTAAAGAAAGTGTGTTTAAAAGTAAGTAAGCAAGTCGTTTCTATCATTGCCCAAAATTTGATGAAAGGGGTCAAGGCAAAGGTGCGGACATTTGGGTTGGGAGAAGAGGTTCAATAAACCAGTGATGTCAAAACTTACCCATTTAGTAGTACTTTATTTCCAGAAAGTTTGAAAAGAATCGGGCTCAAGGAAAATTTTTGGTGACCTATTTTGTGTGTCCAAATTTCATCGAATACAGTCTTTAGAAACATTAGAAATTATTCTGCTGAGAGAAAATCATGAAATCATGAGTCATTGCTCCACAAATCATGATTATCGACAGATTATGGCAAGTCCCGTGAACTCTTTGGAAGTTCCAAGATATATGCTGGGATTTGAGTCCGTGACGTGGAAGTTTGGAATAGTTTTTCTCGTATTCCTGTCTCTGAAGATCTTCCGTTTTCCAGCGATTTTTCAGTTCGGTTCAATGCAACATCGTCTACAATTCTACCTCCAAACGTGAACGACGGTTCAACATGATTGAGCACGTTTTGACAGATACACGTAACGCTTGCACCGGTCATGATTTCTGGTTCATGAACATTGTTGGGCTAAATCATAATATTTTGGTCATTTTGGTCATGATTCATGATTCATGGTCATGGTGGCATGATTCATAGTCATGATTTCATAGAAGAATACGGCTTTTGGTTCTATGATTTGTAAATCATGTAAACGGGCTCAGATTTGTTTCCGTGTAGGTAAAACAGGTGCCAGAAGCTCTACACCCAGATATTGACGAAACCACATTGCCTCGTTATGGATGGGCATGTATAAGCAGACTCCCGGCAGCTTCCGGGGCTCCAGTTTTTCACTGCTCATCAAAAATTCGTTGTCCCTGAGGACGTTAGAAAGCAGAAGATGTTGAAGTTTGCCAAAAAATATTTAATTTGGCAAGCAATTTTCTCGTGAGGAAAACGGAGCACCCGATCCGTGACAACTGGAACGGTCGATTGGCAGGTGTACCCAAAGGAATGCCTCCAAAAGCGTCTACTTCCTTCTCTGAGGTCACACGATGGTCCGACGATTTCCTGGCCGGATTTAGCCTCGTGCCATTACTCGAAAGAGGTTTTGGAGTAGTACAAGGCTAAGAAGGTCAATTTCGTGCCGATTCATCGGAAGCAACATATAGAAGTGATATCGGCACTTCGGAAGCAACCTAAGGAAATGATATCGGAGGAAGATATGAAGAAAAAATGGATTGCCACGCAAAAAAAAGTTGGTCCTAATGTTGTACAGGACCTTATGAGTAGTGTAAAGAAGAAGATTCGTGCATTTGGATATGGAATTGAAATTGAATAAAACAAACATGGGAAATATTCATAACATGCTTTATTTTACTCCCTGAAAGTTTTAAGATGATTGGTTGAACCGGCGAATCTTGCTGAATATTTGTGTGTGTGTGTTGCAATTTGATTCCGTACACCCTTTAAATAAGCGGTTCCGTTTGTTTATATTTATCAGCTACCATGGAAGCCTCACGAGAGCAAGTTTTTAAATAAAATTTACAAAAGCTAGACCGTGTCAGATATTGAATAGCCTTAAGCAGTTTGGAGTGAGGTGCCAGGTGAACTGCCAGAACGGAGACAGATTTCAAATGTGTGAGGGACCGAATAAGACATAATCCAGCCGTATCTGGCCGTAAATTGAGCAAACAATTTCAAATGTCCCCAGCTTCAATGAACAGGCCCTCAGACATGATCTGGAATGCAAACCGTACAAGAAACAACGGGTTCACGAGTTGACAGAGCATCAAAAAGCAAACCTCTTTTTTTCATAGATCATAACGTAAAAATCAACACTGAATATTACATCGAGCAGGTTTTGATGGACCATCTGCTTCTTCATGCTTCAACGCTGTATGAGAATACACCGTACAGGGTGCGGCAGAAAATAATGCGAAAATGTTCAAAATTGAGTATTGGGTTAATTCGTGTAGCTAGTGACTAATTTCTGTCGAAAGTGTATTTGTTTATGTTTACTGTCAAGTGCTGCATCCAAACATTCTATTTGTTTTATTGCAAATTCGTCAAAATGTTCGCGAAAGAAGTGTTCACCAGTTTGTTGCTCGCCCAGAAGAAGCCGAAAGAGATTGCCAAGGTGGTAGGGTGCCATTTGGCAACAGTTTACCGCATAAAAAAGTCCCTGCAGGACGGTCCTGAGCAGCGGAAGCCGGGAAGCGGACGGCCGCGCTTTGCACGCACGCCGAACGTGATCAAATCGGTCCGTGCGAAAATTGTTCGCAACCCGGTGCGTTCCATAACATCCGGCTGGTGTCATGATGTTTGGCTTGGTGGCGGTTTGAAAATGCCGCCTGTTTTCATTGATACTGGAGTTAAAATCAATACCGAAGTGTATATCGGTATTTTAAAGGACCAAGTGCATCCCTGGGTGAAGGCCAACTTTTCCGAGGACCAAAACGTTTTCCTACAACAGGATGGAGCGCCGTGTCACAAGTCCAATCGAACCCAACAATGGTTGAACGATAACACGAAGTTTTGGCTGAAGGTTTTGTAGCCCCCTAGTAGTCCAGATCTTAATCTGTTGGATTATTCGATTCGGGCATATGTTGAAGCACGAGCCTGCAAAACCCTAGTGTGAAAACCCTGAAGTCAACCATAACACGCACATGGCAGTCAATGTCGGAGGACTACGTACGCAAGGCATGCTCTAGGTTCCGGCGTCGGCTCGAGGATGTTATTAATAAAAAGGGAGGACACATTGAATAAATTAGTTTAAAAGGACTTTATAAAGATAACTGCACTCGAAAATGTTGATATTTTTGCTTAAATTAGTTGAAAATGGGATTTGAAAGAAATAGAACAAATTTTCACAAATTTTCTGCCGCACCCTGTACTGTCCGAGATCTTCTTTCGGGCTTAATTCCATTTCTTTCGAAAGTAACTGATGTTCTTACAACTTTTAGCAAGAATAGTAAATCATTATTGTTCATAAATGCCAGAGATCTGGCCAAAATAATTTGCTTGCATTGTGCCTTCGAATGAATGGAAGTTCTTCAACCAAAACGAAGGAAGATCTCCGACTTTTGCATTGACAGGTTGATGCCAAAAAAGAAACATTCCGTCAAATTTGTCAAAGCCTAATCCTTCTACTTTTGTGTCTTATTGTGGTCCAGGAAGTAATGCATATGATTTGATGGGCAGCTTTAAGTCCAAGTTGCAGGCATTAAGTCTAGGAGAGGTGGTTGAATAAACTTAGCAACAACAAAGGTAATTTGTGTTTGTTAATTTCCTGGGAGTTTCAAAAACATCGAACATAAAATGAAGTTTTGGTGTTCATTTTTGCCTGTTGAATTTTTCTCGAGTACAGTCGTTAGTTCGCAAAAGGGAATGTTTTGGTAGTTTGATGGAGCTCACTTGACCAATAAGGGGTGTATTCGATAAAAATGGCACACAGAAAATCTTCTGTAACTTTTGAATCGTATGAGTAAAACACCTAGAAATTTGAGTAGATCTTATCCATAGTGTATTATTTACATCTGCCAAGTTTCATAGTTATACATTCAGTAGTTCCAGTCATGTCGTCGAAACAAAAAATTGTCCGTGAGAAAATTTTCTGCACTCACAATCAAAATCCAGGGGCGTCCCACCGGTGGATTGCTAAAAGGCTTGGAATTGCAAATACAACTGTGTCTTGTGTAATAAGAACCTTCAAGGAGCGTCTGAGTGTCCAAAGGAAGGAAGGGAGTGGTCGTAAAAGTGGTCCAATCGACAGTAAAATGGCCAAGAAAGTACAACAATTCAAGAACCGTCCAAACATGTCAATTCGAGATGTCGCTAAAAAGTCTAAGGTGTCAGTCGGTTTTGTTGCAGAAAACCATGAAACGTGCTGGGTTACATGTTTACAAAGTGCAAAAAGCCCCAAACCGGAATGAAAACAAAACATCACTGCGAAAACCCGCGCCCGGAAACTTTACACGAAGCTGCTCACCAAATCCGGTTGCATCGTGATGGATGACGAAACATACGTTAAGGCCGACTTCCGTCAACTTCCTGGGCAAGAATATTTCGTTGCCAAGTCGAAGTTCGATGTTCCGGAGGATGTTCGAAAGAAGAAACTATCGCAATTTGCAAAGAAGTTTCTAATCTGGCAGGCGATTTGCGGATGTGGTGAAATAAGTGCTCCCTTCGTCACTTCCGGAACAATAAACGGTGCGATTTACACGGAAGAGTGCCTTAAGAAGCGTCTCTTAAGAGTGCATTAAGAAGCACAAAGGATCAACTCTGTTTTGGCCTGATCTAGCATCCTGCCACTACGCGCGAAACGTATTGGAGTGGTACCGAGCCAACGGAGTCAATTTTGTGCCAAAGGATATGAACCCACCAAATTCACCGGAACTTCGTCCAATTGAAAAATTCTGGGCAATTATGAAAACGGAACTTCGCAAACATCCCAAAACTATAAAAACAGAGCTAAAGGGCGATACGGTCAAAATTTGGTCAATATCAACTTGACGTATTTCTTTCAATTTTGCATTTAAAAAACCTGAACACCCCTCATTTTGAAGGTGTGTGTGTGTAGAATGTTGCTCCTATTTTGATTTTGGAATTCACTCTTCAGTTGTCAAAATGCCGTCCAAGCAAGAAGAGCAGCGTATCAAAATTTTGCTCGCGCGTCGCGAAAATCCGAGCTACTCGCACGCAAAGTTGGCAAAATTGCTAAAAGTTGCCAAATCAACCGTTACAAATGTAATTAGAGTGTTTGAGAACGTTTGTCGACAGCCAGGAAGTCTGGATCAGGGAAATCGAAAACCGGAAGCCGCTGAGACTGACAAAGAAAGTATGCCGGTAGTTTCAAGCGAAACCTAACCTATCTCTCCGAGATGCCGCAAATAAGCTGGGTGTATCGTACTACAACCGTGGATCGAGCCAAAAAACGAGCCGGACTATCGACTTACAAGAAGGTAGTGGCTCAAATTGCGATGATAAACAAAAATACGGCAGCAAGCCGCGATCCAGGCTGTACGACGATGCTGACGAGGTTGACTGCGTGGTAATGGACGACGGAAACCTACGTCAAAGCCGACTACAAGCAGCTTCCGGGACAGGGTTTTATACGGCAAGGAAGAGGAAGAAGGTGGCTAGATATTTTCAAGCCACGCAAACTGTCAAAGTTCGCAAGAAATATCTGGTTTGGCAAACCATCTGTACCTGTGGCTTGAAAAGCAGCATTTTCATCGCTTCCGGGACTGTCAACCAAGAAATTTACGTGAAAGAGTGTTTGAATAAACGTCTGCTGCCTTTCCTGAAGAAACACGGTTGTTCCGTACAGTTTTGGCCGGATTTGGCATCTTGCCATTACGGTAAAAGGCCATGGAGTGTGTACGCCGCCAACAACGTGCAAATTAGTTCCCAGGACAAGAACCCTCCCAACACGCCAGAGCTCGCCCTGAGAAATACTGGGCTATTGTCAAGCGGAACCTAAAGAAGGCCAAAAAAACTGCTAAGGACGAGCAGCAGTTCAAGGCAAACTGGCTTTCTGCGGCGAAGAAGGTGGACAAGGTGGCTGTACAAAATCTGATGGCAGGGGTCAAGCGTAAGGCCCGGCAATTCGGATTTGGAAAAGCGGAAGCCTAACTGAATATTTTTCCTGAATTTTATACTAATTGAACTTGAAAAAGAAATTTAATTTGATTTTTTAAGTAAACGATTTCACCGATTTACACGCGTTTTCCCTTGACCAAATTTTGACCGTATCACCCTTTAGAATTGAAGAAAATTTGGGTATAAACAACAAAATCACTGGGAAAATCGGTTGTACAAAATTTGATGGGTGGAGTGAAAAGGAAGGTGCGGGCATTCGGGATGGGAGACGAAATTGAATAAAACAAATGTTGTAAATCAAAATTCATTAGTAGTTCTTCATTCCCTGAAAATTTCAAGAAAATCCGATAATCAGTTTAATTTTGATGAGTATATATGTGTGTGCCATTTTTATCGAATACACCCTTTAATATTAGCAAATTTTTAGCTTTGATCATTTACAAACATAACCTGATGGACCGACCTTACATTAACGTCGTAGACGGCAAAAGGCCGTGTGTTTTGGACGGAAAATTTTGCTTGTCGGATGTAGACTTTTTTGACATTTCAGTCATCTCTCATTAATTTTCGCACTCGAGTGAATCGATAGTATGTTTTGCTGCAGTTTTGTTTCTCAAGAACTTTCCATCGTTGTGTAGGTGCGCATCATGTGCATTCTGTGTAGCGGTATTGGTGTCGGGAGAATTTGACTGATTTTCTCGATAAGACTTTGTGGCCTCCCAGCTCCCCGGACCTTAATCTCCTGGACTTTTATGTATGGTCGTACATGCTGGCAAAGCAGAGCGAACATCAAGTGAGCACTATGGATCAATTTAAGAAGCTCATATCAAAGATCTGGGATGAGATGCCCATGGACCAGGTGCGTGCCACGTGTGTTTCTTTTGAGCTCTTCATACAGCACAAAGGGGGAGTTCCCTCAGCTAATATTTCTCAATTAACATTGCTTAATTAAAAATTGACTCAGAAAAGGATATCTTGAATTTTCATCACTTAACATACACTCAGTAGCAAAAAAAAAGCCGAGCAAAATTTTGCTTCCAAAAAACGCCAGCACTTTCACAGCACTATAAACAATGTATAGACCTTATGAAGTCGAAATTTTATATCGATCAGGTTAATAAATTTTAAGTTTTGATTACATATGTGAAAACAGTCATTTTTGGACATACCAATTTCAAAAATCCGTATTTCTGTGAAAAATTTAGATAACATATTATAAATTACACAATGGCCAAAAAATACATAGAAAATAATGTGGACGAAATTTAAATATCGACTTCATAAGGTCTATACATTGTCTATAGTGTTGTGAAAGTTTCAGATAAAAATATTGATAATTCACAAAGTTACAGTAGGTTGAACATGGCGTTTTTTGGAAACAAAATTTTGCTCGGCTTTTTTTTTGCTACTGAGTGTATTTTCAAAGTGTATTGATTCAAATGATTCATTATGGGCAAGAACACTTTGCAATTCATAAGAATTTTGCCACTTATACTGTGCTTCTAAATACCAAGGCCAGGTTTCAAGAACAAAACTAGGTATTCAAATTTTAATTTTTCCTGCTCGTGTTGTGTCAAAGTTAAGATTTACATCTTTAAAATAACGAAATGATTGCTACTGTTGTGAGAACCTGTTGTTTATTAAAAGTTTTTTTTCATAGTTTGTATCTATTGCCTCGCAAAGTTTATCACAATTAGATTGCAGTGAAACGTAACAAAACTGTACTCGAAAAACAATGAGGCTCACAAAAATGTTCTCGAAAATTCAGTTTTAGTCGAATTTTCTTCAGACTTACCCAAGCGACAGATTTCTATCAGAACTGGTTGTAGCAACTTGATTTTGATTTAAATGAGTCATATTGCAGTTATTTTGATTGATTTGCAACAAGTGTGCTTCTAGGGTAGGGAATAAACTTCAACATTATGGATAGGTTTCTATTCCATTGGTTTATTGAAATTCTACTCCATGACCGAATTCCCGCACTTTGCCCTTGACACTATTCATAAGGTTTTGGTCAATTGGACTGTATCGTTAACCACTGTATCTTTAAATCCAGCTTGTTCTCAAGTACGTTTACGGTACGATTACGTGTTTCATGCAATATCAAAAAAACATGATAGGTTGAAAGTTTAGAGGCATTTTATTAAGTTGGGTCTTCATGATGGCCCAAAATTTCTCCATCGTACGGAGTTCCATCGTACGGGTTGAAGTCTCTTGGTACAAAAACAACATTGTTATCTCTGTACCAATCTAACACCGGCCGCGTGATGCCAGATCCGGTCAAAATAGCGTCTCACCTTCTTGAGACCACTGGAAGCCCGAACAAAGGATTATACCAAATTGATATCAAGTTCTAATACCAGGTTATCATTTTTTGATCACTCAATATGTCATCATTCAGGCTGAATAAACAGCCAAAATAACAGAATGAATAACAAATAAGTACTCGTTGACAACGTTCATAAAAAATAGTGTGCTCAAAATGATAACATATGATAACAAAATTTGCCAATGGTGATAACTAAATTTGTTATGTGATAACAGCGAAAATCAAAACGATAACTGGGATAACAGAACTTGTTACTTATATGATATCAACTTGTTGTTTTCCTTTACTAGGGAGAGCAGCACGCGCTTCTGGAAACACTCGTCTTGTTAGATTTGCCCATTTATGGTACCATTTTTTGACAAATTTGTTCACCTTCTTCTTCCTTACCTTCTCAAGAACAGCAGACCGTGATGTGGCAACGTAAAGCTCCTGTCCCGGCAATATCTTAGTGTTCGCCTTGCTGTAAGTCTTGTCGTCCATCACGACGCTCCTTGGTTTTGTCAACCACTCTTGATGCAGCGTGTTTAGTTTGTCGTTCTGGTTTAGTGCCTTCCTGACCTTGTAAACGTGGAGGCCGGTATGCTTCATCGTTTTTTCGTCAAACAAGATGGAAATCTCCACCTTCTTCACCACATCATGGATCGAAAGGTTAGGCCGACGCTTGAACAGACTCAACACCTTCGGTTTTCTGCCGCTGCCTGACCGCCGGTGGGCCGTCTGGGTGTCTTTGAATGACTTCACCGTCCGGTACACCGTCGAATGATGGAATCTCAGATGTTTTCCGATCCGTGGGACGCAGTCGGATTTTCCACGACGGTGCACAGATTTTTTGTGTGGATCTGGTCTTGTTTCGATGCCATTTCGATTAGAACTTGACAGTTAGATTCAGTCAAAATTTCATAAATTTTTACCCGCACGCAAACTTTTCATTGTGTCAAATTTTTCTCGAGTACACTCTTTATTATCAACTAGTTTCGCAATTATCTTCTAAACTAGCAATGATTCGAGTCTATTTTTTAAGAAATCATAGTTTTTAAGGGTTTTTTATTTGTTGAAGTAGATTACCTAGTTTCTATGACTCGAGGCGTACTGTGATGGGGTTTGGTAAATATTTCCCTTGAGGTACCATGAGTGTGCCTTTTTCCGGCCTATTTGATCGTAGATGCTCATATAACCACCGTTGTCAGATTTTCCCGTGATGCTTTTAATGCGATTGGAATCTGCTATAGACTACCATTATAGATTATCAACAAAAGTTTTTTATGGCAGTGGTACTGCGGTTCAAATGGTACAAATCAGTCACTGTAATCTTTCATCATTGGTATAATTAAGCAACGATTGAACCAACCCTATCGCCGGCTGCCTGCATACGCCTCCCGCGAACCTACGGACGCCCCTAACGAGAAGTACAATTTATATTCAAATCAGGTTTCTTCCCTTTATCCGTTTGAGGTGACCGATAGTGCACTTCGATAGCTATATCTTAGGCTTTCCTGCACTGCACTGTGCATTCCCGCGAGTAGTTGCACACACATATTGCCAGGTTTCGAGGGTACACGTGCGCGAACGAAAGTTCTCCGCTGCCCTCGGGCTAAGCTCGATTCAGTCAAACGTAATTTACATGATCATTAGTGACAATTGCAACTCATTGTCCCATTGGAAAGGCCCCCCCGAACCCGCTGAGAGCCGCAACGTCCCAGGTATCGTGCTGCTTCTGCATGTAAATATCTACCGCAGCCGACAGCCGGGTCTCTTTGAAGAGGAGCTCGTTGAACACACCTTTAGTGAGGCTGTTTAAGTACCGGGTGTGTTTCATCTGCTTACGTAAAAGGCAGCAAGCACTTCTGGGCTTTACGGATTTGCGCCGCATCGTGTGGAATCATCTTCCCACCCGGCTCGAGTCTGTCGTGACTGATCCGCCACCGGCTCTCGAACGGTGTGTCGCGTTATCAAACTGTTTTGATTCGGTGAAATCTGTCGACGCTCGGTGATTTTCCGTTTCCCGATGATTATTGCACTGAAATTGCAGTCCTAGCTTCGGACGAGCTGTAATCTCGGCAAACCATCTTGGGACTTAACCTTGAACACTCCTCTGCGCCAAGCCTATCACGCAAAACCGATGTCAAGCAAACACGGCAATTCTCCACAACTGCCACTAAAGCGATTGCATATTAGAAGAACGTTCGATCCGTGACCTTAGTCAAGCCGATCAAACGCTTCTGTCAATGCAAGTGCCTACCGAGCCATGGGACATCGAGCGACTCATTCATTTTTCCGTCGACAATTTACTTAACTAAATTGGCAATTGTTGTCTTCGAAGGTGAACAAATATCACACTCCGAACGTATTTTGGACACGCACCTGCCAGAAAGGCTAACAGGGTTCAAAGTGTCATTATGCTTCAAATGCTAGCCGGGGGGCCCAAATAGTTGAAGGTGAGCTGCTTTTGAACGTGTTGGTCGAAGAGTTGCAGCTCCACTCGGTCGGAAGGTGCGCTGTGTGACTTGACCGGGTATTGTTCCGCCTGGTACGGAGTGAATTTTAAATTTAATCAACAAGATTGTCCCTCACATTGAATGGCGACGGGCTGCGTTTCTCTGGCCTCAAAGCAATGTTAATTATTCCGTGCCTGGTTAATTTGTATGATAATCTATTGGTGCGCTGCGGTGACGTTCTGCTGAAGGATGATGACAGATGATAGATATGGGCTTCCTTCCGTTTCATAATCCATGTTTAATGGATTGTTAGGAGTTTCGATGCACTTTTGCTGATCGTCCTTGACGGTGGCAAATTGAGTGGATAAGTGGGGGTTTCTTGATGGTGCGCGGTATGAACTGCGTTTTTAAAAGTTGTTCCATTATTTGAAATCGTACTTAAGAATGTGGAGGCTCGTAGGGGATTCCAATTTAAACTGGTTGGATAGCTTTACGTTCGGAAATATATGAAGCATTGTCGTTCCTGTCTTTCAGGCCGCATTTCTTGATGCTTAAACCAACAATCAATATGAAACCAGCGATTTGAAATTGGTTCACTGTTGTAGAACCCCTTGGTCAGAAGTACACCTTGCAGTCTACCCCTTGCTATACATTCTTGCGCTTTTCGGTACTAGAATTTTTGTTTTTGTTTTGGGTCGCTGTGTTATTTTGACAGAATATTTGAGGATGTGTTTGTGTGAGTTTATTAAGCTTGAGACCGAGCTTGGGACCAATGTGCTGGTAGTACCTGTGCTGAAAATTATATCCATTTTCTTCTTGACTATCCAGCCCCTGCTTAAACACAGAAGAATCATCAGATGCATGCGAATTGACGATCATCTTTTCCTTCAAATGCAACACATTATAATATGCTTGGGCTTCATCTGTTGTTACTTAAGATAGCATTTGTAATCATTATTATTTTTACAAAATGTCAGTCGGCTATAAACTAGTAAAAATGAAACTAGAACCAATCACAAAGAGGCCTACTATATGTAATCTGACAGAAATTTGATACCGTATATTATTGCAGACTGTCAAAAAACATGAACCAATATAACAACTGTTGAGGAACACAAAAAGATCTTGCAGGCAGTGTTGCCATTAATTTATAATTAATTGCGATATTTTGAATAATGTACGTATCGAACAAATTATAAACTTTTTATGGCTGAAACGTTTGGCATAATTTATTCTAATAAAACAGAACATGTTTGAACAAATAATCAACGATAAATACGGGAGACGTTAACGAATAGCATGGAAAAAAATGCATGAGAAATTATTGTGAACCATATTTTAAACCGTTTTCGGAAGTTCGGCAACACTGCCTATCTGCAGAACATTTGATCCAATGACGTCCATGCAAGGTCCGCCCAAAAAGCTTGCATGTATTAGGGAAATGATGAAATTTTAAGTGATAGTAGTGTAGCATGGTAATATTTATGTTTCGCATAGACAATGATCGAAGGTCATCAAAGTGGTGACGTCAATCTCCTAGTTTATATTCCGTTTCCGTAAAGAAAGCCATCAACAATTTATTCCCCGCAATAATTTGTCCTCTTTTCGGTTGAGTTTGTACACGGACAAAAATCTTTTAGTAAAAACCACCATTTTACCCGACTATGCCTATTTTCAAAACTTCTATGAAATTTCAGTCCAATTTACTACGTTTATGGTACAACCTTCAACATTGGTGGTATTTTTGACAGACCTAATATTGATACCTACCTAATGGTTAATCTGATCGCAGGCTTGGAAAAATCAAACGCATTCATAGTCAGGTGAAAATTGTTGGTGTTGGTGCTTAATTTAACTCTCGAAATAGTAGATTCTACTGCAGTGCAAAAGTGTTCCGTAACAAGTTATGGCATACATTATCCATCAAATTGTACGCACTTCCGAAGGATGAAGTTCATAGAAAAAAGTGGTTTTTTGTTTTTTGCTTCGAACAATCAGAAGAGCAATAAATCACTTTTTATTTGCTCCAATCATTTTGCAAAAGGCTCTTTTAATAACATGCATGATCCGGAGGGAGGGTCCTCGCTTAGCTCAGTCGGTAAAGGTGCGGCTACAAAGCAACACCATGCTGGATGTGGATGGGTTCAATTTCCGGTCGGGTCTAAGAATTTTTCGTTAATGAAAATATCTCACCTCCCTGGGCATAGGGTGTGATTGGGAAATAATCTTCTAATACATTCAAAAAAGTTTTTTACCATCATCATGTAGGGGAAAGATTCTGTAGGTTTGCGTGTGTAGCCAACGGCTTGCAAGAAAAAGGGCTCAGAAGTGTTTGTTTGCAAATGTTGATAGGCCCTCTTCTATTGTTGATTCAGAATTATTTGTTGCACAGTCTACACCATAAGAAAAATCACATACTCAGTGGAAAATATCCTTTCATGTGATTCAGGAAGTGAGACATACTCTTCAAAATCTAGTGAATCTTATGTGTCAAAAGAAATGTAAATGATCAAGTCAAGTAGAATTTTTTTTCTTTGTGGTATCCATGTAAAAGTTACTTATTTTAGTATTGGAAAATATCTACATGTGTTTCCAGTAGTAGCTAAGTGAAGTATTTCTTCAGTGTAAAAACTCTCCAGTTGTTTTACATCTATTGGAATAGGCACGGACTGTGCAACAATTGCCAATTTTCCTACCAGAAAAGTTCCTAAAATTGTTCATTTTAGAACTACCTAGTGATCCGGTCGCCTCGTTCCAAGTCACCATCAGCATGGCCTTTTTTATTCATGTCATGAAATTTATGGGTCAATTTAATTCAACGAAAAACTCAACAAACATTTTAAATTAATATTTTTCTTGAAATCCATACACGTTCTAAATATGTTATGAAGTGTGACGTCACCACTTGCTTGCTCAGCAATTTTTACAACATACTTTATTCAAACACAAGCAAGCTGCGAGTTGAGACGGACGTTATATACAGGGTGCGGCAGAAAATAATGCAAAAATTTGTTCTATTTCTTTCAAATCCCATTTTCAACTAATTCAAGTGATAATATCAACATTTTCGAGTGCAGTTATCTTTATAAAGTCCTTATAAACTAATTTATTCAATGTGTTCTCCCTTTTGATTAATAACATCCTCAAGCCTACGCCGGAAGCCTTTCGAACTTAGTCCTCCGACATTGACATGGCAGTCAATTATGGTTATGGTTGACTTCAGGGTTTTCACACTAGGATGTGATGTTTTGCAGGCTCGTGTTTCAACATATGTTCAAATGTTTGAAATTTGAATTTCACTTTTTCCGGAACGTTCTCCATTTTCTGCGGTGAAATGAACCGGTCTGTGCGGCTGTTGGCCACAGCATCGATGCTGAAAAGGTTTTCGTCGGAGAACAGGATTATCATTTTTTCCTTCTTCAACAAGGAAAGCAATCTCTTGGAACGAGTCACTCGTAGTTCCTTGACCCGGTCCGTAATCAAGTGGCGTTTCACGCTGGCTCTGGAAGATGCATGCAGGTCTTCTTTGATGATTCTCCGCATGGATTTCTCCGAAATATTGGCTTCCTTTGCATGTTTTCTTATGGAACGCATCGGGTTGCGAGCAATTTTTGCACGGACCGATTTGACCACGTTCGGCGTGCGTGCAAAGCGCGGACGTCCGCTTCCCGGCTTCCGCTGCTTAGGACCATCCTGCAGGGCCTTTTTTATGCGGTAAACTGTTGCCAAATGGCACCCTACCACCTTGGCAATCTCTTTCGGCTTCTTCTGGGCGAGCAGCAAACTGGTGATCACTTCTTTCGCGAACATTTTGACGAATTTGCAATAAAACTAATAGCATGTTTGGATGCAGCACTTAAAAGTAAACATAAACAAATACACTCTCGAGAGAAATTAGCCACTAGCTACACGAATTAACCCAATACTCAAGTTTGAACATTTTCGCATTATTTTCTGCCGCACCCTGTAAACGTCATTGTGTCTGTTCAGCTCTGGTAGTACCGAGTAAACAAACAAGACAGCCAACCAGTGAAATACTGATTACGTGATTACGGTGACTTTTTTCATTCTGTGCTTTTCAAAATTATCGGATTTGCATCATAAATAAAATTTACCAATCCCATTTGGTGTCGAAACGGTTGCGGTCTTGGCTCCCGTGGAGGAAACACTAAAAATGGGAACAGAAACAACAGTTCCCAAGCAAGAACGATGGCTTTGGTATTTTAGAGCGCTGCCAAAGAGGTAAAATACCTGAGGATAAAACCATAAAATTGTTCGCTCAATGTTATGCGAATACCAAATGGAGGTAAGACAGTACCCAAATAGTACCTTGTCTACCTCGCTACGGTAACGGAACACCTAGGCGCTCAAGACCCCGAGTTGGCAGGAAACGCCGCCCGTGACACCAAGAAGACCAGAATCATTCCACGTCACCTCCAGCTGGCCGTCCGCCGACGAAGAGCTGAATAAACTTCTCTCCGATGTTGTCATTGCACGGAGTGGTGTCCTGCCAATCCTCCAGGCCGTCCTGCTACCCAAGAAGACCGAGAAGAGAGCCTAAGTTCAATCGCGAACCAAAAACTCCAACCCGTCATTTTCAGGACGACCAAATCGATTTGCTCAACTAAACAGTTTGTCTGATTGAAGTTCGCTGCTTTGTGGAGATTCAACAGCTCAGTGAAACATCATGACGAGATTTTCAGCGTTGTCGATAATTTCTAGGACATTTGTGCAGCTAAGAGATTAGTAATAAAGCCTGTCCACATTAAATTTCGGCCACTTTTCTTTCAGTTTAGATTTTGAATTATTTTACAGATAGCTGAAACGTGTCACTCAGATGATAGCTAACACTCTACTTTATTTCGTGGTACAACATGTTGAAGGCGTGTTCGCGACAAAATCTGGATAGATTAATTTTTGAATAAATCAAATTTGCTGTTAGTTTAGTACAAGATGCATTTTTTATGCATTTAATTGTGAATTATTAGTCATCTTATAACTAATAACAGTTAATGCATGAAGAAACCACGAACTTTTGAGTTTACTCCAGGCATTAGGGTATATGCAGACTTCTCCCGATTTTGCTGCTTTTGTCCAAAATGTTCGAAATTTCTCTATAGTCGCACCTTGTTGTTTATATTGAGAGAGCTCTCTCTCCACGAGAGCCCAATCCCGCTTAGACGGTCGCAGGTCGCAACTCCGGACAGTTAGGTGCCCATTTCGGTACAACATGGACTCCATTCGCTTTATATCATTCTAAAACATGTTTGGCGTAGTGACAAGATGCCAAATTAGGCCAGAATAGCGAGCTAGCGTCATGTCTGCGTAGGAATGGTAGCAGTCGCTCCTTTAGGCATTCTTCACAGTATATTTCCCTGTTTACCGTCAGTTCGACCACAGTTGCATATTGCCTGCCAAACCAAATATTTTTTGGAAAACTTGGCTGTTTTCTTCATCCTGAAGTGTTCCTCTACGTCGTTCCGTGGAATGGATGTATAATAAGACATTCCGGGAAGCTGTCTAAAGTCTTCCAGCACATAAGTTTCATCGTCTAGTATCGCACAGGAAAACTTCGTCAAATATTCGCGATACAACTTGCGAGTCCGGATTTTAGCCGTCACATTCTGTTTATCACTACGGTTCGGTATAGTTTTAACCTTGAACGGCTTAATACGTTGCCGGTGCTTAGAGGCATGCACGAAAATTGGTGATATTTTTATTTTTCCAGCCACAGTACGTACCGAAAGATGTGGTCTCTTCTTCAATATTTGCTTCAACTTCGCGTTCTTCTGGTGGTCGTGGTAAGGAGCTTTGCACGCAAACATTTTCTTGTTTCATAATGAACGACGATACATTCATAGTCGAGGACTTTAAACAGCTACCACAATGCAAAGAAATGTCGTTACCGGGCATTTCTGGACAAAGAAGGGGTCCAAATTTCCGAAAAAGCATTTGATTTGGCAGGCCATATGTGTAGTCGAAGTTTCATCTCTACCGGCACTATCAATAAGGTTGTGTACGAGAAGGAATGTCTGCAAAACCGGTTGCTACCGTTTATCAGAAGCCACGACTCTCCAGATCTGTTTTGGCCTGATTTGATCTCTTGTCACTATGCAAAATCCCTCCTGGAATTATATAAGGTAAAAGAGGTCAAATACGTGCCAACAACAGTCAATCCACCAAACTGTTCAGAACTTTGCCCAATAGAGAAGTACTGGGCTCTAGTTTAGCGGAAAGTCATCGAAACTAAGAATAAAGCAAATGGAACCGATTATGGAAGATGAGGAATCGTCACGGCGGGCGTATATGAGGATACCGTACGGAACTTGATGGTGGGTGTTCCACAGATAGTTCGAGAACTATACAGTAAAAAAGGATTGATATCCTAATTAGCTGTTATGAATGTAGATATGGCTCTATTATTGTGAAATAAACAATCGGTTTTGTTGAATTATGTGGAATTTATTTTGCTGTTATTATTTTGGTGTCCGAAATTTAACGTGGACGGGCCTTAGCCATAATAAACCGACCTTTATTCCTGAAGTTTTATATATAAAGTGAATGCCTGTGTCGTCAACCATGTTGGTAATTAGTATCACGGAAAGGTTTGATGATTCTTTCTAAACCGTATCTCACATGTCAATATGACCCAATGGAAAAAAAATGCCGGTCTTGTAAGCTCCTGTTCATAAACCACGTAAACTCATTTTTGAAAATCTCAGACCCCCCTCGTAGACTATTTTCCATATTTTTTTTGAAATTATGTATGGAACGGTCAAGCCCCTCCCCTTCCCCCAGAAAAGTCTACGTGATTTATGAACAGCCCATAAGCTTAAACTTTCTGGTACGTTCGTTGATTCATGGTTCATGAAAATCTTTTCGAATCAGACAGAAGTTTTTTTTTTAATCAGTTCGTGTATTTGTTAGGCTCAGGCGTGTGTAACACTTTACGGACCCGATATTCAATATTGTTGTTTTATAAAATTCTATTTTTCGATATCAGCAACAGTGGGATGCCAATTACACGTGGCTAGCTCGAGGTTAATGGGTCACAATATCGTTTGGAAAGGGCTAGGTAGATAACTTATTTAATCTATTATTTGCTGCTTTTGGTTGCGACATCTACCAAATCTTCGATCCCTGTAGTCCTTTTCCAGAACTAAGCCGCAGATGGGTGACCACAGCTTGCTGGGCAGGTACAAGTAGCACGGAAACAAAAGGATAGTATAACTGGGACACAATGGTAAGGAATTTGATAGAGTGAAGGGAAGGGGGCTGATGATGTTACACTCTTCGATCAGACAAACAAAGGAAATTGTAAATCGCTTGCATGTAGGGAAGATCACGCTTTTCCAAAACATCTCTTACCTTACTGAAGGGTTGTCTACCTTGGGCCCCCAGGGTATCCAATAGTCATGCTCTGCCAAACTGCGTAAGCGATGTCATACATCAATTCCTATCGACGAGGTTAATTCTGTACAGATGTGCGTCTAGCGAGTAGTGGTTGGACATAAGTCTTGACATCACACGAATGAAACAGCGACTTACATCCAGACCTTTGAACCACAATTAAAATAGGTCAAAGTTGATCTGGAAATCTTTGAATAGCCTGTTTCATGGGGAGATCATAATCAATTGAGGAACTGTGATAAGTGAAGCGTACACTAAGAGAATTATAGCATGGAAGACTAATATCGGATAACATATAGTTAATATCGCAAGAATCTAGACTGGGTACTCAATTAGAGCATTTCTTCGAAGTTTTTAATCACAAGGTTGTTACCGATTTCACACTTGATCAGTATTCTAGATGAGAGCTCCCAGAAGCAGTTCTGTAAGGGTTTCACTCCTGCCAGAACCTCCACATCAGACAGAAGTTTGATCTACTGAAGTTTCAGATTTGTTTTTAATACCAATTATCAAACTTAAATTATGTGTCATAGGCTCCATCTTCTAATATATCCGCTTGTTGGGCTTCGTGGTCAAACTCAAGCCTGTGAAAATGTTCACAAAAGCGAAAAATTTCCATATTGCTCCACTGTGTGTTAGGTTAAGATTTCCGTTGTGGTTTTCTCTATGTTCAATTCTTATTTTATTCATAGTCAGTAGCGCACGAATAACGTTTACATCATCAAAATGACAACGTTACTTGTCACATATTATAGCAAAAATGTATTAAATCCAACAGTTCGTGTTACTGGAGTAAAATCCTGCGCTGAAAAAAAAGGTTCATTTTAGTTTCATAATAATGTTGTTTCTGATATCATTCTGCTATCATTTGTAGTCATGTTTACGAAATGTAAACCGGCTTGAAGTTAGAGAAAATGAAACCAGCATAGACCCATTCCTCAAAACCCCCCTTATTTAAAGTAGATAATCACTACCCCTGTCAGATTGGAGCCGAAGTAAAATGTGCAAACACCCAAGGTCTTGTAGTGAAACCGAAGTTTCACAAACTCGAAAAAAGCGGATCAACACCGCCGTAGTAATTAATTGATCCGCTGACTAAACGACAAAACCAACAACTCAAACCACAGTTTCTGCACGTTATGCACCTCAAGCCACCACCCTTTTAATTAGCAATCACCGATCGCCGAAATCGATTTCAGACTTAGCTCTTGACTAATGCGTGATTTTCTTTTTGTTCACAGATTGGAGCTTTATATCTTGACCTGTAAACACCTGAACCAACAACAACTACAACAACAAAAATCAACCCATAACAACGCCGTGACAACGATCTGTTTACAACCAGCTGCAAACTAACTCCTCCCCCGAAGAAACCTAGTCTACCTCCAATAGCAATCGATCAACGCAGCAAGCCTTTTGGGCCCTCCAACTAATTTGAAGCTTTGAGCAGAGCACCCGCAAGAACCACGACGCCGTTTGACGCCACTTGCGCCAGTAGTAGCAGCAAAAGCAGCAGCAGCAGTAGTACCAATCGAGTTCAAGGCTTCCTTCGGCCAATCAATCGACACTTTGTAATTTGCGCCCAACCAGTGCTAGCGGCAGCAGCAAAGCCAAGGGCTGAAGAGCTTGAAACAAATGGGCCTTGTGGTGTGTTTCGATTGATATGCATCGCGTAATTTAATCTAGAGCGGTTGTTTTTTTCTTTCTGTTTCGAAAAAGCCTCGCGGTATTGTGTGTATCACGGTGTGTGTGTGTATGTATGTGCCAGACTTGAGCAACTATACGGTTGGTGTATGTTGGCGGTTGGATGGTTGGTGCTCGAGTTACGTAAAGTTTCAGTAGCGAGCAGTGAGAAGAAATTGTAGCTGAAAACTGCTAATTTCCGTTAGATAATTTTCCGTTCCACAAGCGCATAGTGCATAGGAAAAATAGCAAAATGTGAGAGTTGTTGGAATTGTGCTGCAGCTTCGAAACCGAGATTTGCACAGTGCTGTTTTCGGTTTGTATTATGTGATTTAGATATTGCTCGACGCCCTTCAGAGTTTCAGTGAATTCATACGGACAGGGCCATGTGATTTCCATTCGAAGAAAAACCAACGAACATCGTACGAATCTAATTGAGAGTTAATTTCCGCTCCTGAAACGGAAATTTCTAGTGTAACATGGCTTCTAGTGACAAGTCCACGACTAATGAGACGTCAGCCGGATCGGACCGGAAACAAGAGCCGGCAGCAGGAGGCGAAGCCGGCAAGGATGAGGTTGACTTTGTGCTGAAAGTGCCCACATCAGTTGACAGTGATGCGTGTCTGACCTGTAGCAAAAATCAGAAAACCAACGGGACACTGAACAACAACTGCTCCCACGGAAAAACCTTGGACAAGTTTAACATTTTCCACCTGAAGCGTCGGCCGAAAAGCGATCCCGGAACGGGAACCATTGCTAAGCATGCCCAGCAGCGGGAGGAGGCTAACGATGGCAGTAACAATAATGGCAAGAAGAAAAAATCTCGTTTCGTGAAAAGTGCGTCCATAGCGCGGATTTTCGGTAATAATTACAATACCAAAAAGTACGAACAGGATAGTGGAGCGCTGCTAAAGCTCCAGCAGTTGAAGCGAAGCTTTCTCAATAGTGAAAAGTTCCACAAGAAGGATCCCGCCACGGCGAATGCCGCTGATAGTCAGGAACCGCAAATCGGCGATGGATGCTACGTGAATGATAGCGAAAGTAAGACCAAAGCGATTCTATCGATAACGCGCGGTTTGGGGAGGCTGTGGAGGCGAAACAGCCATAGCATCGAGATTAGTCGACCGGATCCGGAGTTTAAGGTGTCCTACCTGGGCAATGTACTCACCGGATGGGCAAAAGGTAAGTGTGGATTGAGGGGGGAAAAGGTTCGTTTGTACAGATTTTGATTATTGTTTGATGTTTGTAGGAGTATTTTTCAGGTGTATCTCAGATGTCTTTAAAAAACCAGTTCAATGCAAAATTAAGAGTAACAACAACGTGCTTTTTTTGCTACATTATTATAGAGATTTTCAGCCTCGGGCTGGTTCATCTCCCATCGCAGCCACTTGAACACGCTTTTGGGCATTTTAGTGACCTGTCCGGGTATGAGATTTGAATTCATCACTTTGGCGTGATAAGTGCAATATATTTTTACTCAAGATCAGTGTTGTTGAATTGCCATTTTAATTTTTATTTTTGTTGACACATACGAGAGCAATCAACAAATAAGTTTATTATGTCAACAAATAAATGTCTGTTGATATTTCCAGACCGCATCATAATTTTGGTTATTTCTATTCCAACATCGATTTATTTACCGTAGACGCTATCTAAATTCATCTTTCCTGAGACAGGACTATCAGCATCTCATTCAGTTGAGAAACACATCATAAAGCACTTCACTTGACGGGGAAGCAATCTGGATAGTTTTAAACGGAAACGGAATTCCATCGTTTCCCGCAGATGGTCATAAAAATCATCAGTATATATTTCACCAGTTCCGGAAAACAACGGCAAAGATTGCTGATAATTCGAAAGAGATGTGTATCCAACTAGCAGTGGTTGGAGATTTGTCTACTCAGAGGAAATCACGACTTACGTGCAGTTCCTACAGTCCGCTTTCGATGAAACAGTAGGAATGATGGAATGCAAATAAGTCCTAGATTCCCGGTGTCCTAATCTGTTTGCCAATTCGAAAGTGTACTCTAACATACTTGCAAGTTGTAAAATTCATGCAGTTAAATCTATCATTCATACAATTTGCCTCACTGCGCGCCCATTTTTGCGAGTTATACCTAACATCTAATATTTCAACAACGTTTGTAGAGCTGCTTACACCTTCTTATCAAAGTTTACAAGCGTCGGGCAAATTAGTTTGCAGAACTTTGGTAAATTTCGTTGCACTTAAGTAAATTTCGTAGAACTTAATAAAAAAAAAATCAAAATTCAACAATGTTTACAGAGTTTTACAACATTTGTCAAACTTAAGCAACTTCATTCAACTTCATTAAAGTTTATAGAACTTCAACTCAAAGAAGTAAATGAAGCTTCTCCAAGTGATTTATAGAACTTCATTTAGGAAATCCGTAGAATTTCGTATAGTAAAGGGCGATACGGTCAAAATTTGGTCAATATCAACTTGACGTATTTCTTTCAATTTTGCATTTAAAAAACCTGAACACCCCTCATTTTGAAGGTGTGTGTGTGTAGAATGTTGCTCCTATTTTGATTTTGGAATTCACTCTTCAGTTGTCAAAATGCCGTCCAAGCAAGAAGAGCAGCGTATCAAAATTTTGCTCGCGCATCGCGAAAATCCGAGCTACTCGCACGCAAAGTTGGCAAAATCGCTAAAAGTTGCCAAATCAACCGTTACAAATGTAATTAAAGTGTTTGGGGAACGTTTGTCGACAGCCAGGAAGTCTGGATCGGGAAATCGAAAACCGGAAGCCGCTGAGACGACAAAGAGAGTTGCCGGTAGTTTCAAGCGAAACCCTAACCTATCTCTCCGAGATGCCGCAAATAAGCTGGGTGTATCGTCTACAACCGTGCATCGAGGCAAAAAACGAGCCAGACTATCAACTTACAAGAAGGTAGTGACTCCAAATCGCGATGATAAACAAAATACGACGGCCAAAGCGCGATCCCGGAGGCTGTACACGACGATGCTGACGAAGTTTGACTGCGTGGTAATGGACGACGAAACCTACGTCAAAGCCGACTACAAGCAGCTTCCGGGACAGGAGTTTTATACGGCAAAAGGAAGGGAAAGGTAGCAGATATTTTCAAGCACACGAAACTGTCAAAGTTCGCAAAGAAATATCTGGTTTGGCAAGCCATCTGTACCTGTGGCTTGAAAAGCAGCATTTTCATAGCTTCCGGGACTGTCAACCAAGAAATTTACGTGAAAGAGTGTTTGAATAAACGTCTGCTGCCTTTCCTGAAGAAACACGGTTGTTCCGTACTGTTTTGGCCGGATTTGGCATCTTTCCATTACGGTAAAAGGCCATGGAGTGGTACGCCGCCAACAACGTGCAGGTGGTTCCCAAGGACAAGAACCCTCCCAACACGCCAGAGCTCCGCCCAATTGAGAAATACTGGGCTATTGTCAAGCGGAACCTAAAGAAGACCAAAAAAACTGCTAAGGACGAGCAGCAGTTCAAGGCAAACTGGCTTTCTGCGGCGAAGAAGGTGGACAAGGTGGCTGTACAAAATCTGATGGCAGGGGTCAAGCGTAAGGCCCGGCAATTCGGATTTGGAAAAGCGGAAGCCTAACTGAATATTTTTCCTGAATTTTATACTAATTGAACTTGAAAGAAATTTAATTTGATTTTTTAAATAAACGATTTCACCGATTTACACGCGTTTTCCCTTGACCAAATTTTGACCGTATCACCCTTTCAGGAAACGGAATAGTAATTTCCACAGAAGTCACTTCATCAGAAATTTCTCTTCAAATATTGCTTCTTTACCTTAACAAATTCCGACTTTCCACTTCTAGCACTACAAAGAATGATACAAACGAATGCAGAAATATGTCTAAAAGAGTACGCCTAAAGCTTGCTTCAGATAGAATTGGAACAAAAACAATTGCCTGTATTTCAGTTATTTATTATTGAATTCAAGATCTTTTTTTATAGAAATGTAGCGTTTTTTTCATACTCTTAAGAAAAAATACGGATAAAATTATTCGTCACGGGTTCGAAGGAATTCTCGAATTTTTCCTGCAACACGGCTCATTAGGCTGCGCACACCTTCTTCGTCCATCGTTTTAGCTATCTTATTCCACCAGGTCTTCATCTGATTGATGTCTTTGACAAACTTTCCCTTTGCCTTGAGTCTCCTCTTCATGATTGCCCAGTATTTCTCAATAGGGCGGAACTGGGGGCAGTTGGGTGGGTTAAGGTTTTTCGGAACCACCTGGACCCCTTTCTCTGCATACCATTCTTGAACGACTTTGCTGTAATGACAGCTTGCCAAATCTGGCCAAAACATTACGGGATGGTCGTGGGATCGAATGAACGGCAAAATTCGTTTTTGGAGACACTCTTTTTGGTATAGTTCCGACGTCATTTGTCTTATTTGTAACGAAAACTTTCGTTTTTTGCCACAGCTGCAAATGCCCTGCCAAATCACTTGAACTTTCGTGCAAATTTGTCGGCAAAAACAAATTTGAATTTGGCTGGAACATCCCCGAGCCGTTGCCAAGTAAAATTATCTGACCAGGGATTTGCCCGGAAGTCAGCCTTGACATAGGTTTCATCGTTCATCAGAAGACACCCGTCGAACTTGGTCAGCACCTGGTCGTATAGCTTCCGAGCACGGATTTTGGCCACACTATTCTGTTTTATGGTCCGATTTGGCTGTTTGCTAGCTCGATACGACTTGATTCCTTCCCGGAGTCGAGTTCTCTTCACGGTACTATGGGCAGCACCGAATTTTCTGGCCAAATCGGTCCGACAGATTGGGATTCCTCTTAATCGTCTTCAAAATCTTACCACGCAGTTTCCGGTCGACAGTTCCACTCCGACGATTGGCTTGAGGCTTCCGAGTCGTCGTCAATGTTTCCTTATACCGTTTGATAACGCGCCATACAGGTATTTCTGGGCAATTTCAGCTGTTAAGCTAGCCTGAATGCAGACCACAATGGATTTTCCAAATAAATGTGCACAATTTTTTCCCTTCTTTCGGCTTCCATGTTGATTGTTTACAAAGTACAGTCGATTTGCGGAATGTCAAAAATACATACGTGAGGCTGATAAAATTCCCGACACGTGGGCGCCAAGAATTTCCAAATCCATCCACCAGGAGCGCCACAATATGAGCAAAAGTTTGTTCCAATTCTAAATGAAGCAAGCCTTATATTATTTTTCATTTTACGTGAACTCCATAAAGGTTTTCTTCAGTCTTTCAGATAAAAGACTCTTCATTTGATGGTTAGGGTTGGGAGGGCTATATCACCGATTTGTATTAGGCCGAAGATCATTGGGCCGAATTAAAGAAAGTTGAATATTGAACATAATGTATCATGGATCATGATCTTTCATAAATAATTTTTCCTTCTCCAGCCAAGAGCAGATATTTTTTATCTGAAAACTTTCAATCTTCCAGCAAGATGTATTTTAGTATTTCATGAAATTACTAGTTGTTATTTCAACTTTGAAAATTCGTTATCTGCTTGCAGATGCAGTTAGAACTTATTAGATTTGTTTATATTTGTTAGATTTAAAGCCATTTTTCCTTTCCTAATCTCCCCTTCCCTAATCCCTAATCTAAATATGAGAATTCAACCAAATACATATGAAACATGAAACAAACGAAATCCGTGGAAGATTTTTTCTTCTTTGAGTCATGAGAAATTCTTTCGAATTTCAACATTTTCAATATGCTAATATTTCTTTTCGCGTAATCTTTGCGACTGAACTCGTAACTGAACAACAGCCACCCCACCGTTTAGTACATAATTTGTATAGAGAATACCATAGATCATGGGACGCTTATGCTTATAACGGTTGTATAGGTCACAGTTACATTGCGTTGCGCTATGTAAGTAGTGGAATATTGCTTACATTACATTAAGCTGCAGAGAAAAAAATAATAATTTTAACAAGCGAGTAAAACTTAACCCGTTTATTTCCAAGCCAAAAAAGGCGTAAACAACGAAATTGTTTGCAATATTTTATGCGCCATACAACAATGTTTGCCTTGTTAGATTCAAGCGATATCTGGCTAAAATTTACATGAAATATCCCATTATTTTCTTCCAAAACTAGCATTCCCTTTATGTGCATTAAATAACGCAGGAAATTCAGTGTTACGTTTTATCTGTGTGTCATTGAATTTACTTGAGAACTCTCATTCTGACTTCTTACATAAAGCCATTATATTTTTCCATTCAAAGGCCAAGTAAATTGTAAGAGGTTTTTCATCTGGAAAAATTTAAGATTACCGAATATTTACTCTGCAATTTTGCACAGAATAATAGAATTAATTTTGACAGACACGTAAATTTCCTCTTGTTCAATTTCGTGCAAACGCAAGCGTAAATAATGTTTTTGTTTGCAATTTTTCATACAACATGAATCATGTTTTGCAATCTTCCATACAATAGACCTGATCCAGCGATATCCGGCTTAAATTTACATGAAAAATCCCATTATGCCAAATCTAGCATTCCCTTAATCAGCATTAAGGGATAGATAACGCAGAAAATTAAGTGTTTTTTTCATCTATGTGAATAACAGTTAGTGATGAGAAATTAGAAGAAGAATTAGTATCTTCCATTTAATTCCAGCTACCTTTGCCTTATCTTCGACAGATACGCGTATTTCGTCTACAATGTGCAGACTTCTTCAGTGTCTCGTACTAATAACTCGACTGAGTCGAGTTATTAGTACAGACACTGAAGAAAGTCTGCATTGCCAAACGAAATACGCGTATCTGTCGAACGATAAGCAGGTAGTTGGAATTAAATGGAAGATACAATTCTTCTTCTAATTTCTAGTTACAGAGTATTCCACTAAACAGCTCAAACCTCTAGGATTCAGTTAGTGATGGATAAACATCAAATAATAGAACAATATATTTATTTTGACTGAAAAAATTGACAGTGTTAAAATAAGCCCATTACGGTGATTATTGGCCTTACGTTTGCTTACCGCATTGCACTTTTATAGTTTATAGACGTTTTATTTACGACAAATATGACCCTCTGATGATCCACTTTCATTGCTTCCACAAGTTTTGCAGTTATGTGTACCCTTTAAATTCAACAAACTGTGTTTTCCTCTCGGTCGTTGCTCCAAAATGCAACTAATGCAGAGAGGAGAAAGAAAAACTATGTCAATCACTGTTTTCATTTACATCCAAAGATCATCGTCACGCAACTTCGAAACGACTGGTAGTCCACCTGTCGAGCGAAGAAGGAGCAAGAAGAAAACCGAGGCTTCAAAGCGTGCAACGCCGGATCAACAAACCTTCCACCCAAAGATGCGGTGGGTCCACGTTCGAGCTCGAGCTTACTCGCTACTTGCTTGCGGGATCGTCATTTCCATCCATCATTGCAAACAAGCAAAACTGCGAAAGAAAAAAAAACATCGGTTCAATCACACAGAGAAGCTGCTAATCGTTACTTAACGTGTTCGTTTATGTATTTCATCATGAAATTATTCGCACACAGAAAACGCGGACCTCAAAACCTCACTTGCCCGCCTATAAGCGGTGAATCTCCTCGATGATGCCGGTGGATTTCCCCGAGCCCCGGCGGTTTAGGTCAATCGATTTTTAATAGCCAATGCTACTAAATCACTGCATTTCGAGCCGCGATCGCATCCATTCTTCACCCGACATCGAGGTGCCATGCAGCTACAGGTATAGTGTGCACTTGTTTGACCAGTTCGTAAGTGGATTGTGTAATTTTTACGGTTATGGATCGCTGGTCAAAACAGCCCCTCCCTCCCTGCCTGCGCGCGCGCCCGTTCGTCGTCGTCGTAAAGCACCCTGTGGCATTTGACTGCATAATGATGGCAGTGTTCAAACGGGGGCAATTCGGCTGCTCTACTAGTAGATTTTGAGTATTGCGAAAAGAACAGGGCTCTTTTTTGGATGGGAAATAAAGCTGCTCTCAGCGTTCGGTCACACGCGAGAGGTCATTCAATCGGGCTGATTGATTGGATAACTTGTGGAGTTGAGTGGTCTTATGTGATTCCTTTATATTAGAGAGACAACGCGAATTCGTCTTCAACTCGAGTTTGTATAGACTGAATCTTGAACATGGAGCAAATACAATTATTCGATTATTTTCGGTTTGTGGGAAGTTCCCCAGCCTGGAGCAGGAATCGACCTTCACTAAGTGCTAAATGCCTGAACGATGGGTGACACCGTTGAGCGCTCAATCGCGAGGCCCGATATTACTTCACTTGATTTCCAAAAAAAATCGAAAGTTCGTCGCCTGATTTACCTGATTGATAAGAAAATGAATCGTTCTGAAATCAGTCAAGAAAATATACTGGATGTATACAACATACATATTTTGTGAGAATATTAATTTCCAATGGAACTATCTTGGATTTAATCAGATATTCGAATACTATAGGATACTTGAATCACTTTTTAATCTATGCTTCGAAATTGATTCCAGTGGGCAATTACTGTTTTCAATCGGATTCTGCCTATTCTCGTCAACCGAAAACAACACAGGAGTGATGTCGCCCAATTTGTCCCATTTCATATCATCACAAGAATGTCCTGCCTCAACACCAGACTTCGATCTTTTGAATTTCTCTGCATTGGAATACATGCTCAGTAAAATTGGAAGCGCAAGAGGTTACACTCTTGAATCTTTCAAGAAAGTCTTGATCAAAATTTGGGACAATATGGTTCAAGAAACAGTGCGTACCAGTTGCGAAACCCGAGCAAAGAATTATACCAGATAGATAAATAAATTCTTATACCAAGTATAATCGTTATTTAATCATTGAATATGTTATCATTGAGGCTGAACAATCAACCAAAATAACAGAATGAATAACAAAAAATACTAGTTGAATATCATAATAATAGCTTAGTTTATTATCAGTGAGAACATTTTTATAACAAATCTTGCATTCTAAGCAAATTTATTGAAATAGTTCCAAATTATGTTATCAATTTGAAATCAAATTCGCACGATTGCATCTGAAATTTTTGTTTTGGTAATAAGCAACTTTTTTTGTTGAATTATGCTGGTAATATTTATAGTTTTTCATTGAATTAGTAACATTTGTCAAAAATTGTATGTTTAAAATGATAACATATGATAACAAAATTAGCCAATGGTGATAACTAAATTTGTTAAGCGATAACAGCAGAATTCAAAACGATATCTGTAATAACAGAAGTTGTAACTTGTATGACAACAGTTTGTTATTTTCCTTTGCTAGGGAAGCGTTAGAGAATCATCTATAGAATGTTCAATAACGTCGAATACAACTTTTCATCGTTGTGTAGGTGCGCATCATGTGCAATCTGTGTATTGGTATTGGTGTCAGCTTAAGCTTCATTTATAGACTAACTGATGCGCACGGTGTCTACTTGCTATTATTTGTTGTTTGTTTACCGCGCTCGATGAAGTAAAGTTGTTTGCGAGAGGTGCGCGACCCGGCGACATATTCCGGCGGTTGGAATCCCACGGGGTGAAACGGAATTTTATCTATACCACCATCCGTCGGTACCGGGAGACTGGCTCGGCTATGGATCGAGCGAGTTCTGGGCGGCCACGTTCGACAAGGACGTCAGCACCCGACCAGAAGGGTATAACATAAAAATAATAAAATTGCAACAAAACTTGTTACGACTAACTGATTATGATAAAAGTTTGTTTAAGATATTTTCATCTGGATAATCGTAAACGTACTTATAACAAATTAAGATGTAATTCCATAGGAGGCACAATCTGCGTAAAGAAATAAATGAATTCTAACACAAGCTGATATGATTTTGCTATATCGTAACAAAACTGTTACAAAATTTGTTTTGTTTATGTTATATCTATATCATAGTTTGCTATAATTTTTTTACTTGTAGAGGATTTTTTGTTACTATTTTTGTTATTTTAACAACATCCGCGATCAAAATTCTAACAATCTATGTTATAACACCAGCGTAACTGAATAACAAAACTTGAAATAATTTTGTTGTTCCCTCTTGGTCGGGCAGCCATCAAGGTGGCGAGGGAGCGAGTTCGTCGAAAACTGAACCACACGACCTGGTTGTGTCGATCGGGACTGCCCACACCATCATGATGAAGGACCTGGGATACAAGCCGTACAAGAAACGCAAGGTTCACGGGGTGACGGAGCCAACAACAAAGAAGAGGCTGCACAGAGTCAAACTGATAGTTTCGCGGCACGCAGGTCAGAAGTTCGTGTTTTCTGATGAAAAAGTTTTTGTCTTGCAACAGCCGCACAATGTGCAAAATGATCGGCTGTGGAAGCCAATGTTGGCCAACATCCCCCCGTCCCACATAATCATCCCCCGGTTTCAAAGCTCCACGTCGGTGTGGTTTGGGGGGACGTATGCAGCCGTGGAAAGCTTCTACTGATGTTTATCGAGAAAACCCGTGAAAATCAACGCCGCATACTATAAGAATGGGGTTTCGGGAGAAGGTTGTGGCCTTGGCACTATGGAACCTTTACATGAAGGATCATTACGTTTTTTTTAACAGGACGGCATTCCGGTCAAAACGGTGAATATCGTCCAAGCGTGGTGTCGGGAGAACTTTCTCGATGATACTTTGTGGCCTCTCAGCTAACCGGACCTTAATCCCTTGCTGGCAAAGCAGAGCGAACATCAAGTGAGCACTATGGACCAATTTAAGAAGCTCATTTCCAATATTTGGGACATTTGAGAAAAGTCTCAAGCTCCAAGCTTCTAGCTCTCAGATAATACGTCGTAAAGGTTCCGAATATACATTGCTTCAATATAAATTTACTCAGAAAAGAATATATTGTATTTTCATTTTTTTAAACACATTTTTAAAGTGCATTCAAACTTATTAAACACCCTGTACGGTTAGTCATAAAGGAAAACCTTGAGATGTTCGAGATCAGCATGTAATTTAATTATAATAATATGTTAGTTTAGCGTTTGTTGATTTTTTTGCAAATACAACGAATTGTATTTTTCTGAACATTTATTTTACTGACAAGCAACCGTTGCCACCCTGTACAAGCGAATTCATCCATTTTCTGGTATCTCATGGGTTTAAATTTATGGAAGTGCAAAGATCTTAATTGCAGAAATCGTAGAGCTGATTTGTTTTCCAGGCTATGCAAAAACTCCTTGAAGTTTAGGGCTAAAATGTTTTCGACACCAAACGACATCGTTAATTTTGATATAGTTAAATGGAACGGTACAAATTCATAAAGGCTAAAGGATTACAGCAGATATAATTGTAGAGTTTAAGGTTGTTATAGATTACCCAAAAACACATTATAGTTAAGATATTCAGAAGAAAGATTAGTAATTTTCATTTGATTCCAACTACCGTTATTGCTTATCTTGACGTGATTTCTTATATTCTTCAGTGCCGTGTACTAATAATCAACGGTATTAGTAATACTCGACTGAATTCATAATGGGGACTCCATCATTACATGTTGTTAATAGGATCAGCATACAACACGTAGTTGTGTCTTTCAAACACCTCTGATTGCAAATTGATTTCGACACATTTAGCCTATAAAGGGAGTTTCGATCAAAATTTGGTCGACTTAAACTTGATGCATTTCTTTTCATCGTGCATTAAAAATGTTGCACACCCCTCATTTTAAAGATGTGTGCGTGTAGCATCATGCCTTTATGTTGATTTTAAGATTAGCACTTCAGTTATCAAAATGTCGTCGAAGGAAGAAAAGCAACGCATCAAAATTTTGCACGTGCATGGTGAAAATCCAAACAGCTCTCACGCTAAGTTGGCGAAATTGTTGAATGTGGCTAAATCGACTGTTACCAACTATTAAAAGTGTTCGGTGAACGTTTGTCGACAGCCATGTAAGCTGGATCGGGGAGAAATCGAAAGCCGGAGACCGCAGCGACGACAAAAAGAGTTGCCCGCTGTTTCGAGCGGAACCCCAACCTCTCCGTCCGAGTTGTCGCAAAGAAGCTGAGAGTGGCGCCTTCAACCGTAGATAGAGCTAAATACGAGCTGGACTGTCGACTTACAAGAAAGTGGTAACTTCAAATCGCGACGATAAACAAAACACGTCGGCCAAAGCATGATCGCGAAAGTTGTACACGACGATGCTGATGAAGTTTGATTGCGTGGTACAGGACGATGAAACTTACGTCAAGGCAGACTTTAAACAGCTTCCTAGACAGGAATTTTATACGACAACCGGACGGGGATATGTGGCAGATATTTTCAAGCACATTAAACTTTCGCGAAGAAATATCTGGTGTGGCAGGCCATCTGTACCTGTGGCTTGAAGAGCAACGTTTACATTGCGACCGGATTTGGTATCTTGCCATTACGGAAAAAAGTCCATTGAGTGGAATGCTGCCAACAACTTTCAAGTGGTGCTCAAGACAAGAACCCTCCCAACACGTAGGAGGTCCGCTCAACGAACAATATAGGGCCATCGTCAAGCGGAACATTAAGAAGACACAAAAAGCTGTTGTCAGCGAGAAACAGTTCAAGGCCAACTGTCGTTCTGCAGCGAACAAAAAGGACAAGGAGACTGTACTAAATATTATGGCAGGTGTTAAGCGAAAGACCCGGCAATTTGCATTCGGTAAAAAGGAAGCTTAGCTGAATATTTCTCCTGTATTCTGTATTAACTGAACTTGAAAAAGAAAAACAATTTGACTTATTAAAAAAAAACTTTGATTGACTCACACACATTACTGTATGACCAAATTTTGATCGGAACACCCTTTAGGAAGTGTAAAACAGAAATTTCACATCGCTAGAACTGCTGTTTACCATTGGCGGTACATGACCCTAGTAGCACACTTGTTGCAATTAAGTCAAAGTAACTGCAATGTGACTAATTTAGGTCACAATCAAGTTTCTGCAACCAACTATGACAAAGATGTGTTGCTTGGGGAGCATGATCAAGCCGGCAATCTTTTGTCTGTCAAGGGGGCTCCCTTCCCCCTCGCCTACCACGCATTGTGGTAGCTGGGCAAGAGATTTCTTGATCGGATGCCGCCTTTCAAACATGCCCTACCCTCAATTTCTACTACTACTACTATTCAATTTCACAACCTGCCGTACTCTTACGGACCTATTCATACTTTCTCTTCACATCTTTGGTTCTAACAAAAATTGCTGTCCACTCCTAGGGTTGTGAAGAAGGATATATCCAATTTTCAAACACTCTAGATTTGTTTTAATGTGACTCGTGTGACGTGGTTCCATATTACAGCATATTTCATTATTTTTACAATTTTCCAGCTATTTCGTTACAACTTTTCATATTGCTCATATGTATAGCCCAGTAAACCTCATGACCGTTCATCCGTTATCAAGTTAAATCGTCTCATACAAAACACTAATTTTTATTTATATGGATTTTCACTCCGCTGAACACGTTCGTTTTCTCGCAAACCGTCTTGGTTGAGCTCGGTTTATGGTAGGGAGTAAGCGATTTGACGTTTGGCGTAGGCCGTTTGGATATCCGTAATGTGCATCTCTGTACAGAGAATAAACCGGGAACATATTAAAATATCTTATTCACTGCCGACGCCAGTTGAATACACCGTTAAAAAAAACGGATCCTGCTGCAAACCCAACCATTGTATCCAAAATCCCAGTGAATTCTCGTGGAAGTGCAGAGGTTTCTTCGGCTTCCAATAAAGCGAGCATCACGTCAACATATTCCTTGCATTTGGGCGAGGCCGTCGCTGGTATAGCTTTAGTTTGGGATCACCAATTTTTATACATTGAGGATGTATGCTAGTCCCAAGCATCATGTTTTGGTTTTCTGTGTAATAACAGTTGATCTGGCAATAAGGAAGTAGCAACCTCAAGCGGTCAATCATGCTCATGCTCAGGCCAACAATGATCTTCTTCTTGACGAATGGAACTTGTTAAAATGCGAAGTGCTGACCTCGAGTACAGAGTACAGAATTGAGGAGTATTGGAACCAGTTGTTTTGCTAAGAAAACGACCGTAGGTGAGCCTAAATACCGTCAGGTGATTAAGGTAGTGAAAACAGCGGCATCACATAGGAACGGCTCGAAAAAGGAATTGAGGAGCAAGATATGTCAGAAGTCGCTTGATTACAGACTTCTTAAAAAAAACAAAAAATCAAAAAGTGACTCTGGGCAGCATTAACGTTTGCATTAAAAAAATGTTTTTTTTTGTCGGATGGTGATGAAAAAAAGTTAAGACAGATAATTGTTTTTGATAAATTTCCCATGGAAGGTAATTATTTAAGCTTACATTCTACGCCTTCACGTGGTGCCTTCCGGCAGTTAACCGGAACATTCGCCATGGCGGACGGAAACATGCGTGTAGGCATGTTTTTAAGTTCTTTCTTCGTTTTATTTATCAATTTCTCCTAAGTTTTCACCGCTTATTCAGCCACTGCCGTTGCGTCATTGCGTGCAGCTTCGAAATCAGTGGACGCGACTTCGGCTTCCTGACATGTATGTTCATGATCGACAGGTACTTTTGCACTGATTTGCCGGTTGAACAGACCTGCCGTCCGGAACAGGGCTTTCTTTCGATGCTCTGATTGTTGTCCAATTGTGCCAAGCTGTTGTAGATGCCGGAACGGGCGTATCCGTATCCGGCGTCCATAAAGTGCGATGTCCGTTTTCTATGATGCTCGTTATCTACGCGGAGGGGTTCCATTTTTTAAACGCGTACTCCTCTGAACGGAGTTGCTCCACTGTTTCTGCCATCATGGTTAGAGTTCGACTGATAGAGCTGTCAAATTTTGTCTGCTGTCTCATGGCTTACTATGATTGATGCTGCATGAGTAGTTTCGTCAGTGCGGGTGAAGGTAAACCCATGAAAAATCGTCAATTTTTGTCCATTTTTTAAATGCAAACGTTACAAATTTTTACAAACGGGGGTGTTCATTTAGTACATTTTTACTGTTATTGTACAACACATGTATGAAAGATTAAAAAAGTACTTAAATTTTTTTGTCACTTTTTAGTCATTATTTGGTCACTGTTTATTTAAGTCACTAAAATCACTATTATTTACCCAGAAATTCGCTACCAGTCCTGACTTTTACGTACTAGTAAACAAAATGAGTACCCGGCAATAGACTGAAGCCGATACGAGAGCTCCAAAGCGGCCTAGGGGGGCTCAGTGGGTCGGAAATATTTTGGCGTCGGTTTTCTGGGATTTTCATGGCAAGCTCTGCTACTCTACTAGCCTCGAAAAGAATAATACCATCAACAGCGCGTATTGATGTGTATTATTGGAGCGGTTGAAAGCCGAATTTGCTGCAAAACGGTCTCACATAAAGAAAAAAAACATTTTATTTTCTGGAAGAAAATGTGCCGGCTAACATCAGCATCACAACCGCGGCTAAAATCACCGACTTACGGCTCCAACTGCTTCCGCATCTACCGTTTTCATCCGATTTGGCTTCCTGGAGCTACTACTTTTCGGATGGAATCAAGAAGTTGAACAATCGCTGAAATAAGTGTATCGATCTAAAAGAGGACTACATTGAACGAAATTAAAAAAAAAAACAAGGAGGTTTCTTTTCACTCCCAAGGAGGTTTCTTTTCACTCCACCTTGTGATTCCAGTTTCTTGAAAGATCGTTTACCTTCTTTCCAAACCAAATAGTTACTTGATGAACAATCAATTGATCGCTTGTTTACTTTATTTTGATTTTTTTTTATTTGGCTTTCTTCTCTTTCTATTTATTTTTAGAAGATCGGTCATGCTTTTATTTCAATTCGGTTAATGAATTTATCAGTAGCCTTTGAAGCATCAATAAAACCCTGCAAGCATCTCTAGAATCTTATCGAAAGCTACGCCATCTTAGGATATCCTTTGAAGTTCTTAGGGGCAGTGAGGTGTTAGCATTATATAATCCTGCAAGCATCTCTAGAATCTTATTCAAAGTTACGCCATATTTGGATTCCCTTTGAGGCTCTTGGCTCATGTTGCATTGTTTCAGTAAAACCAATGAATAAGGAAAATAAATGATAGTTTAAAAAATTTCTTTGGTGGTTTCAAATTTTCATACAAATTTTTTTCAACGGAGGTGTTTGCTTTTTTTTTAAATGGTTCTGTGGTGAGTACGGACATTTTTTTTCCCTCAATGCCTCATTTATAACTGCTGCTTCGAAAATCTGTTCCACATTTCTAAATTCCTGAACCATCGCATCACCGTCACTGCTGGACGAACGGAAACAAAGAAAGGAAAAGCGCACCCTAAGCCATGTGCACAATTAACATTCCATAATGTGCGGCAGTGTTGTCACCGTTGTTGTCGTCGTCGTCGTTGTCGTTGGTCACCGCAGCCGCAGCCACTGTATACTTAATATCTCCCCGGCTATTGTATAGTTCACTATGCCCTGCGCTCGCTCGATCACGCTCACGATGATAATGATGATGACAATCGCATGACGACAATCCCTGCTCCACTTTTGAAGAGAGGTGTCTTTCCCCTTTTACTACGCCGCCGTTCATTCATTCTGCTGCGACGCCCACCCGCTTCAATCCTTGTGATAACTATCGAGGCGCCTCTACCTCTGGAAAAGCACACAAAAGCTCTACCTAGATGAAATGCGCGCGCTCTCTGCACTGAATAGCAATTCTTCATGCCGATCCAACAAGTGTCATTACTTGCGCGACAGTTCCCGGCGTCATGGCGCGGTGTGGTAATAATCAACGAACGCTGAAAGGGAAGAAAGTGCTATTTAATGTTCACCTGTTTGTCAATCGAGGAGCCGCGTCGCCACCACATGATGGTGCTTTCTTTCTTCTGCGGCAGTGTACAGAACGTTAAAGGAACAATGGCAGAAAATAAGGCGCGGAAATGTGGGAAACGGAAAAATTAGGTCGTTCTACTCGATGCTGCTGCCGGGTTGCACCAGCCGAACCCCTTCCTCAATAACACTGCCATTGTTGCAGTTGATCTAGGGTTACCAGTGCTTTTGTTTTGAATAAAATCAACCGTTTTGACAACGCCATTGATGTTATCGCTAAAGTAGGCTCTGGTGATATTACCTCTCCTCACCATCTGGTAACCCTCAACCAAAGGAAAGGTGTGCTTCAATTTACTCATCAATGCACCCGTTCCGTCATGCTGGCATTTAATCAATTATAACCCCAACCACTCCGTCGCAGGAATGTCTCCCGTCCCTGCGAGCACTGTAATCGATTCGATCTATGACTTTCATTGGGAATAGCTGGCTTTGCAGACTTGTCGTTGTGATCACGATGGACACCATGCACCGCTCGCCCTGTATATCCGGTTTGCTAGTCCGATGCAACATATCAGTTTTTCTATTTATGTGCAAGTGTGTGCCACTCAATTTGCAACTGTGAACTGTCCTGAATTGGCCCATGTGCCCACGTTCCCTCCTGTGCATTTTCATGACTCAAATTGAGCTAACTCGTTCAACAACGACGACGGGAACTAATCTTCTCCGCTTCGGAGAGCGGTTGTTGTTTGAATACCCTGTTCAAAGCGAGGTGCTGGTAAACCATCATTGTTTCCAACTGGGTGAGTTAGTTTCATCATGCTGAAAACCAGCAAATTGTAATCCAGGCATTAGAAATCCTAACTGGTCCCAGCTACGGAGACGACGACGACGACAGTATAGTAAATAGTACCAAAGGCGAAGCATTAATTACTTTAATTGAAATTGACATCTTAACCTTTCCGGCATTTGATTCAGAGACAGGCATCGAGATGAACGGGCACGTTGCGGACGATTAGAGCAATGGATGTCGTGAGGGCATGTTAGAACAATACGAGTCAGGGTCGGGACGCGTGTGAGTGGCACAGGTCGGCTTGTTTCCGCACAGATCAGATCAACGATAGACGGAGAAAATGCAGTTGTTGTGATTTCTATGTGCGTCTATTTGCATTTGATCGAATTCTGTCTGGAGTGATTGAGTTGTGCATTGAACGTGAATGGGACTTAAAGTGCGTTTGTTGAACACGAATAACTTTACGCAGGTTGTTTGACGTTCGCCAAATAAATTTGTAAAGCCTATCCACGTTTAATTTCGGACACCATCATAAAAGCAGCAAAAAAAAATTACACATAATTAAAGAAAAGCGATTGTTTATTTCACAATAATAGTTTTATATCTACATTAGAAACAGTTGATTTAGATATTAATCCTTCTTTCTGTAAAATTCTCGAACTTTCTGTGGTACACCCACCATCAGGATCCGTACGGTATCCTCAGATACGAACGCCATGATGATTCTCCATCTTCTTTTAAAATTATCGGTACCATTTGCGTTCTTCTTAGTTGCGAAGAGTTTCCGCCTCACTAGAGCCCAATGATTCTCTTTTGGGAGAAGTTCTGGATAGTTAAGTGGATTGGCTGTTTTTGGCATGTATTTCACGTCTTGTACCTTATACCATTCCAGGACGGAATACACATAGTGACAAGAGGCCAAATCAGTTCAAAACAGAGTGCACATGCTAGTCGTGGTTTCTGATAAACGGTAGCAACCGCTTTTGCAGACATTTCTAGGGTTTTTTTTTCATTAGGGCGAATCTACAATTGAGAGATTCTCTCCGGGCTCGCTCTCTTTCATTCATAAACCAATCACCTTTACGTTTTTCATTCTACTATTTGTAGAGTATGCTAGCCAGCACTGTTGTGTTTCGATCTGTACTAAAGAATGCCTCGTAAGTTTTATAATGGCGCCGTAATGAATGAAAGAGAGCGAGCCCGGAGAGAATCTCTCAATTGTAGATTCGCCCTAATGAAAAAAAAAAACCCTAGATTTGTTCTCGTACACATGCTTATTGATAGTGCCGGTAGAGATTTTTGATCACAAGTGTACTACATCACAACAACTACAACTTCCAAATCAAATACTTTTTTGGGAATTTGGACACCTTCTTGGTTCGGAAATGCTCGGCAACCGCGTTTGCTTGCATTGCGGTGTAAAAAGCCGGAAAGCTGTTTAAAGTGTTCGAGTACATTTGTTTCGTCGTTCATTATGATACAAGAAAATGTTTGCAAAAAATTGGTGTGAAGCTCCTTAGCACGATTTTTTGCAGTAGTATTTTGCTTGTCATCACGGTTGGGCTTCTTTTTTCCTTTGTACGCCTTCATTCCTTGCCTGTGCTTCACTTTTTGTACGGATAATTTAGCTTCTTAACATTGTGAGCCACATTTTGCACAGATTACTTAAAGGGTGGAATGGTTAAAAGTGGTTGATTATGATAAAAGGCGCAGAACAAGTCCCAAAAAAAAAAGCAACTTTGAACCATCCTACTGATTATGGTTATATACGTATAGATGATAAATCTTTATTGTTGAAGTTCAATGATTGCACATTACTTAAAATATATCCGAAAAATCTTCCAATATTAATAATCTGAGCTATGTGGCTTACCGTCCCACGCCATCCACCCAATTTTGCATAACAGTTGGTTTCCAAATTATTTGATGATGAACTTGATTTTGTTTTCAACTGTTTCTCATTTCCAACTGTTTTCTGAGTTTTCGTTAGGGTCCGCTTATCGATTGGCCAATATTTGTATTTAATTTGTTTAGGTGTTTTGGCCTTGTGGTGTAAGGACTGTGGTGAAAAGTAATATGTATGTTAGAAAAATATCAAAAAAATTATAGTTTTGGTTTAATTTTCAGTTTTATTAAAGCTCAAAACATTTATGTTAACGTTATGGTTCACCAAACATTTTCAAAATGTGCGCATTTTTTATCGCACTTTGTATAAGGGACCCTGCTGCCTCCAAAAACCTCTAGATGCCAAATTTGGTTCCATCTACCAGATTAGTGCTCGAGTTATGCAGAAATTTGTGTTTCATTTGTATGCAAGCTCCCTCTCTCCTTTCCAGAGATGAGCGGGGTTCTTAACTATCATAAAAACCTTCTCCGGCCCTAAAAAGCTCTCCATTTAAAATTTCACGCCAATCGGTTCAGTAGATTTCGAGTCTATAAAATTCCGACAGACAGACAGACAGGCAGACAGAAATTCATTTTTAAAAAAAATGCTCCCCCCTTGCCTATCCTGCATGGGATAGTATGACAAAGGGTTATGTGCCTGATCGGATACTACCGTTCAAAAAATGCCATCCGCTCATTTTCAATCTTGTATCTTTTAATTTCAAAGCCTGCCGTTGCCCTAT
This sequence comes from Aedes japonicus, assembly GCA_034211315.2. Classification (NCBI taxonomy): domain Eukaryota; kingdom Metazoa; phylum Arthropoda; class Insecta; order Diptera; family Culicidae; genus Aedes; species Aedes japonicus. The sequence continues at coordinate 17,508 of JASCZW010006331.1, read as the reverse complement.
ACGGAACTATCAATACACTTTCTCTTCATGTCTATGCGTTCTAGCAATAAAATTACTCCTAGCGCTTCGCAGGGAGATGAGAATTTATCTGCTTCTGAAAACTTCAACAAATAGATTACTAAATTTTTGGCATATATATTTCATTCTACTTCAATACCTTCTACGTCGCACCAAACGCTCAACTTCACTCAATAGGTTCTGTACAACATCTGGCTGCAGCTTATTCTGTTCGAAAACCTACTTTTCCTTCATGTCTTCCTCAGATTTGACCTCCCTGGAATGCTTCCGTAGTACTTGCTTCATAATAGCACAGTATTTTTTGATGGGCTTTAGCTCCGGTGCGTAGGGAGGGGGGCCTTGGGTACGAAAATTACCCCGTTGGCTTCGTACCTTTTCAGGACAATATTTGAATAGTGGCACGAAGCTAGATCCAGTCAAAAGATCGTAGGGCCTTCATGTTGCTTCAACCGAGGAAGCAGACGCTTCTGTAGACACTCCTTGAGGCTGTGACACTCCCGCAGCTGTGACCGACGAGCAAAAGCTATGAGACTTGTAGGAAACATCAACGGGAACTCTGGCAGAACTCTTTCGATTGTTGATGTAGGTCCAGAAGGAAGAAGAGTGTTGTCTGAAATTTGCTTGGATACTCACGGAAACGAATCTGTTGCAGATGAGTGAACTCCTCTTTAGCAAGCTGAAACTCTCTCGTGCTCGTAGAATTCATGTTGCGGAAGAACCGTTTCCTGATCTTTCGTAAGGGGTTACGACAGTTGCGGAATTCTGGCATACACGAAGGTTGCCTAAACTGTTTACAACGCCTACGAGGTGTTTCAGGAACATTATCCCGGATGATTTGATGGATAGTTCTAAAGAAAGTGGAAACGAAGGCATTGATAGAAGCGTTGTTTAGTAGCTGGTTCCGATCCTGGGAGGCGATCATCGCGTATATGGCTTGGCAATCACAGCGACTGAAGTTTAGATCATTACGCGGCGTGATGCCTGATAGAGATTCATCCTCGCGAGAACGGGCGTCCACAGTTAAAACAAATGGCTTATGATAAGCGTCAAGAAGATATCTATGATACATGGATCACATACGAATACCAAGTCAAATAATTTACCGTTTGCGTTCAGAAGATCATTCACCTGATAAAGGCCCGCTGACAACATAGACTCAACTAGGGAAAGCTCATATTATTTTCTTTAAATCGCCACATTTGTTTCGGTAGATTGTAGTCTCCGAAGCATACGAATATATCACGGGGGTCGGCTTGACTGTGAATCTGATTGACTGATTCTACGATGACAAATTGCCGACGTGCTCATGGTGTACACTAAAAATTTATTTTCGTAAATTAGCTTTCACTCGTTTCGTAAACGTGTATTTTGTATATAGAACTAATGCCTCATAAAATGTACAAAATATTCATACTGCTTGTCATCTAACAAATCGCTATCAATACACCTTATTTGTAAAATAAACAAAATGAATTTCGTGAAGACCAGCCAATCGTTGCTTCTCTTCGGTCGTACTCATAAAAGTTTGTGCTCCTGCCGAGATGATGGGAATCATTAATTTATCCCAAAATAGAAATGAAAGCGCTGTCGAGAGTTACCGCCCAAACACAATGATAACGGCAACGGAACGGAAAACGGCAATTTTGACAGTTGCTGCAAATGACTTCAAAATGTCCAATTAGAATCGGCTTGGATCTAGCCTGTTTTCTTTCCGACAAGCAGGCATACTCAGATCGGGCTTTGCCGTCTGCCGTTGCCGTTATCATTGTGTTTGGGCCATTAGAACCTCATGCACTATAATCAAGTTACTTTTCACGAGTCAACATGGCCTACTTAGATCAACCACGGACTTTATAACATTTCTCCTTGAAAATGCAGGATCTTTTGAGCTTAGCTTAGCTTGACTGGCTGCACGTATCAATGGTTGCTACTCCGTGATTGATCAGAATCAGTGAAATTGCACAATGAATCAACTGAATGGGGCTGGGAGTAACGGACATTCTCACTGTACACGTTTCAGTGACTCAATTTCTTAAATAATCAATAACGGCGCCGGCCACGTCCTTGCAATCAGGTGGGAATAGGGAAGGAAAATTAGTGTGACCTTTGCTGTTTAGGAACCGTGTTTACCTCTGCATTCCCACAAAGGTCACAGGAAGGAGGTTTTTCTATGCTAGTAGGGTTGGGCTCGATGGATCAGGATTCACCTTGATAAATGATGTGATCATATACATATATATAATTCATAATAAGACCAAACTATATTTGATGTAGGTTCAAAATAGAGTGATATAGGGACAAAATGGATAACAATTACCTGCTTCGCTCCTCGAGAGCACTTACCAACTCTCAATTTTCTAAAAATCCTTTGCGTGGTCAAACTGGTTAGCGTTCTGCTTCCACCAAGGAATTCGGGTTATTTAAGGGATTCCCATCCAGATGTTAAAATCGAGAATCGAAGCTTTCACCATCATGCATCAGGGAAAGGCCGAGTCCGTCGTTGCGTTCCATTCCAGACTCACGGAGAAAGTAAGGTTATGTGGATACAGTCAAGACGACCAAGAGAGATTTGTCCGTACACACGCTGCTTGAAGGTATGATTAACAAGGAATTGGACAAAACGGCTCGTACGTTCACTTCAAAACGAACTTCATCGTGCAGTCTGCAACTAGAGATGAGGCTTATGAAGCACAGCGCACAGATTCGCTAGGTTCAATCGATAATGGCACTGTGCAACAGGTACGATTAAAGGTTATAATGAATCAACAGTGAAGGCCAAATGCTGAAGCAGCACATCACACAAACTAAACAAGTTCGATTGGCGAGATTATATGCCTCACGAGAATCTGAAGGAAGAACATTTGAAGCGCCCATCGCGCGACAGAAAAAGGCGTGCATACTTGAAAAATTATGTTTATTCATTCTTTTTTTTTCAATTATATTTTGGGCCGATAAAGTAGATCCGTCAGTCGTTCATGCAACCACCAGAGTGATGTTTCTTTTTTATTGGTAACAAATTACTCATAGCTCTTTGCATTGTATTCGTAGAATCAACGAATGTTCTTTCTTTGTCAACAAATGCTTAGTGCTTGTGACAGTTGAACGTGAGGTATTAAATACGAAGGTAGCTTCTTAAAATGTACAAATTAGTTTCGTTGCAGAAAACAACGAATGGACTTGTTAGTCCTACCTTCGATTTCGTAATATAAACGAAAATTAATTTTCAGTGTATTTTCGTTAAAATTACGTGGTCGACAGAAATTATCTAAGTGTCTGTGGACTAACGTTGGTTGACGAAGTGACAAACAGATGACACTACTAACGCGATAAATGACAGTAGCATAGTGTAGTAATGATGGCCGATTATACACACGCAATGCGAAGTTTGCAAACAACTATGGCTCACCTAAACAGTGATAAAATCTGTGCAAGCGATGTAGGGATGCCTACGAAATGCGATGCTTGTGTGCAATGGATGTATGGGTGCTGCGAAATTTTACCGTTCGTCTCGATTTGTAGCCTTCCGCACTTTGTATGTGTGCAGTCCCTTCCGGTCCTTGGCTCCCTGAACGAAAGATTTCGACAGATTCAACTTTTTGGCCACATCCCTGACCGAAGCATTGGGATTTCGCCTAAACGCTTGTACGATATGCTTGTGATGCTGATCACTAAGAGAACGTCCATTCTGACCACATTTCTCCTTCCGTTCGATGCAGAGAGTTTCAAAGTAACGTTTAATCACATGACTCACCGTTGAATGCACGATTTCGAGTTGTTTTCCGATGTGACGGTGAGAGAGTTGAGGATTTCTCAGGTGCTTGCGCAAAATCAATTCGTGACGTTGCTTTTCGGAGGACACAAAAAAAAACAATGGAAACTATGTTCACTCAAATTTTCTAGTAAAAATGTTCAATGAGTACTTTTCTACACAACAGGTGTCACCTTTTTTCAGTCTTGGTTTATTTCAGCTGGGTAATGTAAACAGCGGAATTGATTATACTCGTTTTGAGTGTATTTTTTTGACAGTTTCTCGCTGAAAATAAGTAAGCGATTCCGTTTGTTAAATAGCCTTAAGCAGATCAGAGTGAGTAAGCGTTTTCCGTACCTTGAAACGGTTCAAGGAAACTAAAAATGTCCATATTCAACACAAAGTAGGCCAGACGAACTGCCAGAACGAAGAAAAAGATCAAATGTGTGGGGGAGCGAATGAGACGTAAGTTGAGCAAACAATTTCAAATGTCCCCTGCTTCAATGAACAGGCTCCACAGACATGATTTGGAATGCAAGGCGTACAAGAAACAACGGGTTCAACGGGTGGACGGAGCATCAAAAACAAGCCAGGGTCCAAAGAAGCTGGAATCTTTTGGTCCCGCACATTGACTGCGAGACTTTATTTTGGATGAAAAGCTCTTCCTCTTTCAGTGCCCCAATAAATCCCTTCATCTACAGCAACTTTCATAGTCTCGGAATCACATCTTACCGCGTACACTTGTACTAGACAAAGGCGTCTCGGCAAACCCATAAAAGTGATAATGATTAGAGAATAAATGGCTAGGGCAAACAGTTGTATGACAACCGAGACAATGCCAACAACAACGGCAGGACAAGAATGCCTTCAGAACAATCATAATCAACAAAATGATCGTGTGTATGGCAAAAGTCTTGCCAATATTCCAAGAGATAAACTAGCTGTAAAACGCTATCAGAATGTATCGAAAATCATGGTATGGGGCGCCGTTTTACGAAAAGGAACACTTCCTTTTCTTTTTATAGAACCTAACGTAAAAATCAACACTGAGCAGGTTTTAAAGAACCATCTCTTTCGTCATGCTTCAACGCTGTATGGCAATACACCATTTTGTTTCCAACACGATTCAGCTCCAGCTCATAAGGCAAAGAAGATACAAGAGTGGTGTCCGGAAAATTTGCCCAAATTCATCATAAACAAAGAATGGCCTGCATCTTCACCGGATCTCAATCCACTTGACTACTTTGTTTGGAATTATATGCTTCAAAATATAGGCCCTAGGAAAGGGTTTCCTTTAGATCGATTCAAGAAACATTTGGTTGATATTTGGGACCAAATTCCTGCTAAACTCGTGCGTGCCATTTGTGATGGGTTAACAAAGCGTTTGCGCAAAATTATCAATGAAAAGGGCGAGAGAGATTCGAATTGAATAAACATGGTTTACTTATATAACGCGTACCTTTCAAATGAAAAATAAATGCTTTGATTTATAGACTGTTCCAGAAAGTATAAGCATACTCTCAAAATAACAAAAAAGTCATGTTTTTTTTAGTTTTAATAATTTTATTTGGCAAATCATATTCGTATTTCTGTTTTTTTTTATGATATTTTACTCTCGTTTAATCAAAATATTTAATAATAGCCAAGACTCCTAACTTTTCCTCGAACATGACCCATTAGCTTCTGCACAGTAGTACTTCCCACCATTTTGACCACTTTTGGCCAATCTGGTTTTATGAACTTTCGAAGCCCAAAAAGTCTCGATTGGCCGTTCCTCCGGGCAGTTCGGCGGATTCATGTCTTTCGGCACGAAACATACATATTGACTTTTGTACCAATCTAAAGTGTCCTTTGCGTAATGATATGCCAAATCAGGCCAAAACACTACTTGACCTTCGTGCTGCCTGATCATCGGCAATAATCGCTTCTGGAGACATTCCTTAACGTATTTCTGAGTGTTCATCGTCTCCGTTGAGATGTACGGACTAGATGTTTTACCACACTCGCATATTGCCTGCCAAACCATAACCTTCTTACCGAATTTTTCGGTAAAAATGGCCTTCTCCGTTTCGGGGATGTCTTTGTCTTCGCTTACAGTATAGAATTGTGGTCTGGGAAACGTTTTGTAATCTAGTTTCACATACGTTTCATAGTCCATTATTATAAACCCAGAATTTCTACACAATAACGAATCGTAGAGTTTGCGGGCCCGTGATTTCACGGACGTGGCCTGTTTTGGGTTCCTTTTAGGTTTTCTTCTGCTTCCGGTATGTTTTTAGCCCAAGGCTTTCTTTAGCACACATGACGTTACTCAACGAGGTCTCTAGTTTTTTCGAAACATCCCGAACGGAAGTCGCTAGTTTTCGCTTGTAGGCATCCCTGATCTTTTTATCGATATCAGGACCGGATTTCCGACCACTCTTCGGCGCATCTTCAAACGTACACTGTTATCTATATTTTCAAATCGTAGATCGTATCGCTCCGACGCTTACACTCTCTTCCTTGGCCAATTTTCTCAAGAAGTGTTCGCTCACAGTGCACCATTTGTGCACGATACTTTTCCGTTGTTCCGGAGTAAGACCGCGCATTTTGATAGGTAACACAAAACTGAGCACTTTTTGATGCTATGTCAAAGATATGCGCAAACAAAAGGAAGCTGCCAAAACATGCTGAAATATTTCATTATATACAAAGTGACCGTTAAAATAAGGTGTGCTTAAACTTTCTGGAACAGTTATTAGTTGATTTGTTTTGCTGTAATCTCATTTTGTTTTAGTGACACCTATTGTGAGACACCCTGTAAATGTTCGTTTGATAGCATCAGTATAGAACAGCGAAGCTTTTTGATTGTTCAATGTTTAGGTGATGAATTATTTTGTTGTGAACACTCTTTCATTGTTAAGTCATGCATTGTCTATGGAGAGGGTGGTTTGCCATCCGATTGAGCCAAAACAAAAAATGAGTTTGATCTTCATTCTACCGTTCACGTGTTGCTTTCCACGAACGAAAAACGTTAAACAAACGTCTGATTTGTTTAAAGGCATAGCCTACTCTCGATGTCTGCAAAATAATGTGGGCTCCCCCAGTTTCAATTACTGACTGAGAAAGTGAATTTTGAACAATAATTTGAGAGCCAACAATACATTTATTGTAATCAAAAATTAGCTCGAAATGCCAAGAAAATGAAGAAGAAAATGCAATCAAACAAACAGACTCACATTTCTCCTACGCATTTCGAGCAATAAAATGCAACCATCTCACAATGCCTCGAGATAAAATCACTTCATGAAAACACCCTGGCTATCATCATCATCATCATTGTGATTTGGATACCTGGCTAGCTCGGAAGGCAGGTTAGGAGCTTGACAGTCGTGTGCTATTGTAGGTATAATTTAATTTCCATTATAACACCCGACGAGACGAGCAACAATGATGACGAAGATGCTGTAAGTACGATATGACGAGGCTGATAGTGGAAAGATTGTAATCATTTCCCCTAAGAAGCTAAGCTCTTTCCACAAAATGAGCAAATCATATCCGCTGCTGCCGCCCGCAACCTGAAAACGATTAGGTCTACAAGTCTCTTCTGCTCCTCCTGCACATAGCATCGTCGTCGTCGTCGTCGGCGGCGGCGCTGAGTTGGCCGGAGCCGGTGTGTGAGTGGGCGGATGAATGGATGTTGTCGGCGGCATAATGCGATACAATCAGCTGTTCGTTTGAGCTGGCTTTTATTCTGTGATAAATATGATTACACCCAGCGACAAGATGATACCGGCGAAGATGACGAAATATTATTGTGAAGTTAATGAAACAACACGGGATGCGTGACTCAATGCGTGGGCTGTTTTCAGTTCTGTCGCACAGCTCCGCCTGGCTTCTGAAGGCAATTTGAATACAAACTCAATTAAAACATCAATTATTGTTAATACGATAGAAGACGTTCGTCGGATACCGATGGGAGTGCGAAATCGTATCAGCATACAGCAATGTTACGAGATTAATCGATTGACTAAATGGGACGTTGGGAAATTGGATTCTTTTCATCGAAATCCATTATTAAAATGTAACACCATTATGCAACGCGATAACGCTTCCATCATTTGGATGGCATTCCAGAGCAAACTGTAAAACCCACGTTCAAGTACTGGAAAAGAGCGTACTAACAAATCCCGTACCCCTCACCTCAACACGATCCGCCGTGACAGCAAACGGGAACGAACCAAGCCCCTGACCAGTTTAAAGGAGTGGCGATACGGGGTGCACCTATCTGAAGCACATCCTATGCACCGCGCCTGCCGATGACAAGTTACAGCGCAGCAATTTTCCGGGAACTGCCTCATCGGGTTGCTTGGCACGCGATGACCAACTTTTTCCCGATCTACTCGATCTTGCTTTCTGTACACTTTTGCTGGCACTGCTGGCGCTGGTCGGATATAGAGATTAGACCCGTCGCAGGGCAGGTTTTGAACGAAAAAAGTAGATCAATTGAACTAGCTCAAATCGATTTATGTTGTTTGTTCGAAACAGGGCCCGAACCTGAACCCAACAACGCTACATAATGCAGGTCAGAGCACCTACCGTTCGGACAGGAATGTTAATGACGCCTCCTGACTATCGCTGTCTTGGCGTGTTCGCTCGGCTCACGGCGCGAGTGTTGTGATTTTTAAGTTCCCCTAAGACTCATTAACCATGTACTTGCGCGAAATGGTTTCCGTAACCTGGAAGAAGGCTCAGATTTAATTTAGATTGAACAATAGTTTGGCGCCAAACATCCTATGCTCGCTTGAAAACTAAGTTAGTTAATGGGGCATGCTATAACGAAACACAAAATCTCTCTACGTCTGGATCAGGAGGTTAATTTGACCATATGAAGCCACAGTTCATTTTGAAGATTAACGTCAGATTAACGATTCAAATCAGTGTAAAAAAAAGCTCCCATTTGTGCCCGACTCAGGTGAAGATAGATTGTTGTTGCGAGTATTGCAAATTACGGTAAAGCACATGTGTGGCTGTTTTTATGGACTGTTTATGGTTGGGCTTCAGGTAGGTCAAGTACGGAAAGGTCGATAGATTTGGGCTTTGGCCTATATGATTTGCAAAGCAACTGTGAATGGAATGAATAGCAAATGTTGTTTAACAGGTTAACTTGTATCGAAATTGGAACAGAAAAGCAGTTTTGGGTTGGGGTGATGAATTTTATTTTCATTGTAGCCAGTTGGTTGGACTTTATTCCTAGGTCTTGTCTTTACACTAATTGCAATTAATTCCAATCAGTGTGCTTTTTACGAATTCCAGATCATACGAATATTGGAATGGAATCGATTTGGAAGTGGAGTTAATTGTACATCAATAACGAGCATTGGCTTGGATGCTCAGTGATTGGTCAAATTGGTGTTTTTGTTTGGGTTTTCATCTAATTAAGTAGCTGATTCGATAAATTATTTCATCGAAGCTTGACCGATTCTACAGGCGTGCAGTCGGTGTTGATCGATAATGTTTTGGTTTGATTAAATGAACGTTGGATCATGTTTATCCGCACGATGAAACCGACTATGTCATATGAAGGGTGAGTCGATGATGATTGCGACAGCTTCAAACTTGCGTAACTTCTCTCATACTTGACCGATATTGAGCAACCTTTGTTTTGGCCCGATTTGGATTCATGCCATTACTCCAAAACATTCAAGTCATGAAACTACCAAACTGTCCTGAGCATCGTACGATCGAAACCTATTGGGCCATGATGAAGCGTGAATTACGGAAGACCAAAAAAAAAAAAACGAAAGACGAAAAGGAAATTATGAGTAAGTGAAAAACGAACCAGAAACGAATGGAGGGCATCAATCGCAAATGTCAAGCATTGCCATTGGAAAGATGAAAGGTCTAGCAGTACTACCTGCAAGCTGCTGGAGAAAATGAAGGCTATCATCAACGAACTGTTCTCACAGAACGAATCAACTACCTGGCCGTACAGGAGGTAAAAAACTAAGAAGAAGCCCACGCGATTAACTAACGAGGAGCTGATGGCGAACGTCATGAAAGTGAAGAAGGCTCCTGGACCAGAGGGAATTCCAAACTTGGCTCTGGAAACAGCGATACAAGAAAACTTAGATTATTTCAGGACATTGCAGAAAATGCATTCCCCGACAACTGGAACCGTCAAAAACTGTCAAAGCTGCCAAACGTATATGCTTGTTGGATTCGGCCAGACAACTTTTGGAGACAGTAATCCTGAACAGGCTCATTAAGTACACGGAGAATGAGAACGGCCTGTCGAACGTGTAGTTCGATTTCCGGAAAGCAAGGTCCACCCTAGATGTGAAGAATGCGCATCATGAGGGTCCCCCAGTACCTCTTCAGACTATAAAGGAGCTACTTCCCGTACCCAACGCTGATTTACGAGACTGATAAGGAAAAGAGAAGAATCTCAAGCATAGTGGGCGTCCCTCAAGGATCCATCCTCGGTGAATGAGAAGATGCGATAGATACTGTATGTGTATGGTGGATGTTACACATTCGGGAAAGTCTTCGTCGGCTGAGGGTCGATCCGCCGTCGGAGATTGCTCAAGTCCACTATGTTGAGAGTGAGAGCTGAATGGCTCAAACTAAGACGATGGGAGCTAAATGGCTCAGCAAATATGAAGGAACTAAATGGCTCGCGAAGAAGCCGACAACAGCAAGTCAGTTCTAAACAGCACTGAAGGGAACAGAAGCCTATATTTTTACACTGTCCAAGACCCTGACCACACTCAACCACAGATGTACTTAGTAAGACCTATGAATAACCCCATAGCGACCACTTGGCGTTCGTTATTGTATTGCCCACAATACAAGGCAGCGTGCGGAAGGAGGAGCATCCACTCCATTCGCCCGCAGATGGAGGACTACTTTGAAGTAAAGACTTTTAAAGAGGCTCAACGCTCAAGGGAACGAAACTTACACGAAACCTAGGAACCTTGCGGCGAAAGACTTGTTATGACACTTACACGAGCGTGCGATGCGACCATATCGAGGGAAGTCAAACCGAGGAATGGAAGTTCGCCGGTGTATTGGTAGACGGAGTCGATTGCCGACCTCCGAAGAACATGCCTCCACGCAAGACGGAGGGTGCAAAGAGCGCGGTCAGATGCCGAGAGAATCGAGCGTAGAGGGGCGCTAGTCGCCGCGAAGGCCACACTAAAGAGGGAAATAAAGGCCAGCAGGCGAGCCTGTTTCGAGGATCTGTGTCAAAAAGCCAATGCGAATCAGTGGGGTGACGCCTACCGGGTAGTAAAGGCCAAAACCAGAGGATCGGCGGCTCCAACCGAGCGTTCATCAGACCTGCTGCAGGTGATCGTTGGAGGACTCTTTCCAAGCCACGACCCGAGTCCATAGCCCCCCGCCGCCGTAGATTTGTACCATGACCAGCGTTCCAGTATCCAAGACCTTAACGCTGCCATAGCGACGGAAGGGTGGACGGTTCGAGGTGACGAGGTGACGGTGACGAATAAGGAACTCATCGCGATAGCAAAGTCGCTAAAGGTGAACAAAGCGCCAGGAGCGAATGGTATTCAGAACCTGGCCATCAAAACGGCTATCTTGCTGGATCTCGAAATGTTCAGGGTGGTGATGCAAAAGTGTCTGGACGAGGGCGTCTTCAGACCCTTGTGTTGCTACCAAAGACATGGAAGCCATCAAGAGATCCATCGGCATATAGACCTATATGTCTGTTGGATACAGCGGGTAAGGTGCTCGAGAGGGTAATCCTCAACAGTCTGACAACATACACGGAGGGTATAGGTGGTCTGTCTAATAATCAGTTTGGCTTCCGTGAAGGGAAGTCGACGGTGGATGCCATCCTGTCTATCACCAAGACGGCTGCGGTGGCAATTGAGCAATGCATTCAATAGCGCCAGTTGGTTGGCTATCGCTGACTCGCTCCAACGCCTTCCGGTTCCTGGGAACCTGTACAAGATTTTTGGAAGCTACTTCCAGAATCGCGTACTGGTCTACAATGCAGAGGCGGGCCAGAAACGTGTTCAGATCACCGCAGGCGTCCCACAAGGTTCGATCCAGGGTCCGGTGTTATGGAACACGATGTACGAGCAGGTACTGCGGCTTGAGTTCCCGAGCGGGGTGAAGATAGTTGGGTTCGCGGTCGACATCACCCTGGAGATATGTGGTGAATCCATCGAAGAGGTCGAGTTAACGGCCTCACACTCCATCAGCATTGTGAAGAGATTGCCTGGAGCCAATTGGAGCTAGTCCACCATAAGACTGAGGTCACGATGGTGAATAATCGAAAATCAGAGCAACATGCGACGATCAGTGCAGGTAACTGCACAGTAGAATCGACGAGGTTCTTGAGGTACCTTGGGGTTATGATCAACGATAAGCTGTTATTTGTCAGTCACGTCGATTACGCCTGCAAGAAAGCCTCTATGGCTATATCGGCATTATCCCGCATGATGTCGAATAGCTCGGCGTTGCAAGGGAGTAAGCGTAAACTCCTGGCCAGTGTCGCCCTGTCCATACTTAGGTACGGCGGGCCGGCATGGATCACCGCCTTGAGTACCAAGAGCTACACTAGTAAGCTAGAGAGTACGCACAGGCTTATGTGCCTAAGAGTGGTTAGTGCATACCGAACGGTATCACGCGACGCGGTCTGCGTCCTAGCGGAGATGATGCCAATATGCATGGTCATAAAAGAGGACGTAGAGTGCTTCGAACAACGTGGGACAAGAGGTATTCGGAAGACCACTAGAGCCGCATCCATGATTAAGTGGCAAAGGGAATGAAACAACTCCATCAAAGGTCGATGGATCCACCAACTAATCCCGGAATTAACCGGATGGGTCGGTAGGCGACACAGTGAAGTGAACTACCACCTAACGCAGGTATTGTCTGGCCACAGCAGTTTTAGACAATACCAGCACAAATATGGGCATGCACAGCCCTCCGCATGCAGCGAGTCCGCGGGAGTCGAGGAAACTGCCGAACATGTGTTCTTCGCATGTCCTCGCTTCGACGGCGCGAGATCCGATGATTGCCGTAAGCGGGCACGGTACGACTCCGGACAATTTGATCCCGAGGATGTGCCTGGACCGGGACCTCTGGAACGCGATATGCGTAGCAGCCTCCCAGATCGTCCTAGATCTTCATCAAAAATGGCGAAACGACCAAAGACAGGTCACAGGGACCACCTAACTACTAAAGCCCTAAGTAGTTAGACATAGTGAAAAAAAAAACGGGGCCTATGAATAAGTCGAGAGATGCATGCGCTTCACAAATTTAGAGTAAGCCCACTAAGAAACGGAGAAATTGCCGGACAAATTGCGAAACGGCCCGTGTGGGTTTTTAGTTGGTCGAGGAGTTGGCATCCTCATAATCACACCCTGAGTTCTTTAAGAGTCTGTATACAGATTTCCCTTCCCGCGAAAAAAAAAGAAAAAAAAAGAAAGCGTATGAATAGGGGTATGAAAGTTGTTTTTTTCCCCGCGATGCATCCTAAGAACGTTAAGCTCCCCTTAATCGCTAAACGAACAACGGAGGAATTGCCATACGGCGCGAGATCCGGCAGGCAGCCGTAGGCGGTCGTGACATGGAGAACAGGGACGACTTTGTGGTAGCCAAGGCCCCAGACGCCCCCGACCCCGCTCCTGGACCTGGTTTTCTTGATCGGAGGAAAGACCACACAAAGCGAGGTTCGGCAGGTACCGTAAGTGGTCGGGCAGGAAAATCGCATATGATCTGGCCTCCAACGGACGTCCCGAACCCTGCATGGATCCTTGAGCATCCAGAACCAGCGTCAGGTCGGCGAAGCTAACTACTTAAGACTTATGTAGTTAGACATAGTGGGTGTGTTATGCACAATACCCAGGTAACAATAAGCATTAGCATATGCAGTAAATCAACCCTTAATATGCATTTCAGATGCTACAAGCATTATATTAGCATTATATCAGCATCCTGAATGCTATCTGTTGTTGCTTTGAGTTGGATTTCAAATGCTATTTACATGCTTGTAGTCTGTAATAAGCATTTCGATTGCAAAATAGCATTGATAAAGCATTATCATAGCAATGCAGTAAGGCAGCCGTATATAGCAAATCAATCCAAAGTTGGGTGGGGAGGAGGGGTAATGACTGACTTGCCACATGCACCATGAGAGGGGATAAGGATTAGCTTGGGGTTAAGTGTTTGTTGTGTTCTTGGATTGAGTTGTCCGCGTTGCTACTAAGGTATTTAGGATTCATGATACTTCTCTTTGTGTGTTGTCTTTGAGTCTTTCGAAGCTGCTCCATAGCTATGTTGTCTTGAAATTGATAGGATCATTTCCTCTCACAGATAACAATAATATGTAACTGCGATTGCTGCAATAAAAAACAAGAGAGAGAGAATTGAAGAAATAGAGGAATAAGAACAGAGACAACAACAGAATAAGTTTTAATTTAAACTAACAATAATAACTTTAATAAACACTTTCGCCTACCACTAAGAGTAACAATGAAGCAGAGAGAAAAGTTTGAAATAAAATATAACTAAAATATGACTCATCTCCGTGGATGGACGTTAGTTTCAGGGTATTTGTTAGTGCTCAAATTATTATTAACGACCCGTTATTTAGCCCTGGTGGTTCTTTAAAGATCAATGATAAGCAGCTGTTGTCAGATCATTCGTAATTGCTTCTTCAGTTTGTAAAAGGTATGATAAATCAAGTTTAATAAAAAAATGTTTACCTAATTGAAATTTCGTCTCATAGTTATTAGTATTAATCAAATGATAGATTATATCGACACTTGACGAAGCATCGTCAAACCATTCATCCTTCGCGAGGGCGTTTGAGAACACTATACATTAAGTGATGTTTCACAATTTGTGAACCTGATCATGTTATATCTTCACTTGAATTTTCTATGGACAGTCAAAATTAATTTTCTTCTTTCGGTTTTCTTCTCTCACAGCATTTCAAAATCTTAATGAGTCGTGAAAAGTCGTAAAAAAAGGGAGCTTCCCAGACAACCTGATCTCAATTTGAGGAGCTGGCAACTAGGAGCGCTGTAAAAATAAGCAGTGCATGCAGATTTGATGTAAAACTAGCTTTACTCACAAACTGGCACAAGATAAACAAATAACCACTAACGAAAACAGTACTTCTGAATAATGATGATGAAGATACTGCTCTACACACTACCAAAATAGCATGTAAATTTCTGTCCCCTGAGACCGACACATGCAAGCGTCCTTTAGCACATAAGAATGTGTTGAAAGAGATGAGAAAATAAGTTCAATCGAACACATCTTTTGTCGACTTGCGTATTTACTTTCTCCAACTTTTTAAAATCTAGAATTACGTCTCGTAAAAAGTTCATAATTTCAAAGTGTATACTGAAAAAAAGATGACTGTTTGCACCTTAACCACCTGTGATCGTGCTCTGAAATCTTCCATTAAGACTAAACCTGAATGGTGGCTAAAATTAACGATTAAATTTTCACCCGGCTATGAAATGATTGAATTTTGCACCACACCATCTTATGGTTGGAGGCTGCGAGGTATCAAATGCCCGTTAATGATTCCTTATGCCCACAATTGCAATAACTCACAATCACAAACTTCCCGAATGATTTATTTGAGCCACCAATTTAAGGCATATTTTCTACCCAACAATACCTCTTATATTAATCTCAATCAATCACCGAGAAGTTTGCGCTGCACCGACTTTCCCATTCGCCTGATTGGAAAATGGACCGGGGCAGTTCTCACAACCGTAATTGATGACATTGACGATTAGCATTTGTCAGCTTGATTTCCTCGATGAGGCAAAGGCATAGGAAGTCGTAAAGATTTGTGATGTATCGCAACCAGAGAGCTGCCACCGTTTCGGTTGGCAAAAAATGCAAAGTGCATTTTATCGTGCCTCAGTTGTACACGATTTTGTTTTCCGAATCGCATGCTTTATTTTGCACGTCGCAAATTATAATGAACTTGGTTTGATTTCAAATATTATTTTTATGACTTGAGCAGCCTCTTGTTCGAAAAAGGAAGTGATTGAGCAATGGTCAGTTTTACATTTAGAAAGCGGCAATTGGCGATAGTTCTTCTTCCGATACGCCGGACGTTCGATGGGAGCTGCATTTTGTAATGGACATTGACCGATTACCCGTAAATGTTTGATTTATTGCTGTATTGTTAGCCGTACGAATGGCCAGTGTGCAATTTATTAATCGAGGTATCATTTTCATTTCTTTCTCTTTGCAGGTAAATGACAGTTCCAAGACTGATGCAATGCAATTGGTGAAGATGGGTTAAGAAATCCGCGGCCACGGGTAAGCTGGTGCAATTCAACATTCGACTAAAAAGTGAAATGGAAAGTTGGGAAATTGGCTGCATTACGTTACTTTACGGACGCCATAAACTAGCAGTTGCATTGGTGAAACCGAACATGTAACCTAGCTCTATCTGGTTGCATGTTCGTTTGTGGAATTGGCAATGTGCTATTTATCAGTTGGAAAATGTTGATATTTTCAGATAATCTCGGTGAAGTTCAGGAGGCATACAAATTCTTATTGAGTGGTCCCTTTGATAGTTTCGTTTGATTCACTTGAACATTGTTTACAAGCCTTATTTTTGTATTAGAATAGTCTGATGATGGTGATTTTCCTGATATTCTTACTCATACAGCCAGGAAGACAAAGAACAAAGAAAATATTTTAATAACAGTACGGTTTCTAACGTAACCACAATTGCTTTTGAATCTATTGTTATCCATAGCAATATATGTTTGATTGGGTTTCAGTTCAAGAAAAACACAATGGAATGACAAAAAAACTAAATCAACTTGGAAAGGACACTGAAAATATTGCATTAAACTATCATTGAAAGTGCATGTAGATATTTTCCAATACTAAAATAAGTGATTTTTACATCAACATCACATAGAAAAGCAATTCTAATTGACTTATCATTATCATGTCACTAGACACACAGATAAAAAAACATGATTTTTTTGCGTTATCTAATGCAAATAAAGGTTAGCATTCCCGAGATTTGTCAGAAATAATGCGATATATCCTTGAAATTTAAGCCAGATAACGCCTGAATCTAGCCTATTGTATGAAAGATTCCAAGCATTATTGTACTGGCGCATGAAAGATTGCAAACAATCTCGTTGTTTGCGCTGTTGACTTAGAATTAAACGAGGGGAAATTTTACGTGCTTGTTAAAATTAATTATTTTTTTCTGTGCACATAAAATTCACTTGATTTTGCGAAGTATTTTCCACAGCCTGAATCACATGAAAGTTTACTGAATTTCTGATGAATAGTTTTCGCTAATAATCTGGTTTTTTATTTGGGTGTAGGTTCATCATAATAGAGCACACAACTGAATTGTTGATTATATACACAATTTAAGAGAAACATGTTACTTTCTTGCGTTAACTATGCGCATGTAAGAATGCTGTATTTTGCAAAAATCATGCGGATATTTCATGTTAATTTAAGTCTGATTTCTCCCGACACAGGTCTGATTGTGTGAAAGATTTCAAACAATGTCTTTGTTAACGCTTGCTCTAGCTTGCAATCCAACGATGTGAATTTTTTCACATCTGTTGAAAACATATTTTTTTTCTGTGTAACATGATTGACGGTTAGATATCACACAATCACATGTTCCTAGATAAATACAACTTGCACAACACCCTACCAATGTCAACACGTAAATGAGTGTTTTTGGTTAAAATTACGAACTAACTAGCTACTCA